>APFE031424426.1:0-14338 GCA_000404065.3 Pinus taeda | reverse complement strand
AGGAGGAAATAAGAGAAGCTAAAGAGGGCAAACAATGAATTTGAATCCTCTCTAGACAGTGGAAAACATAAATTTTAAACAAAATTGAAAGCTGAGCATGGCATGCATGAATTCAAACTTTATCACTTCTTTTGTTTAAATAGCAGCAAGAGATTAGGAAATGGAACACATAAACACACTTACAATGACAAGTAGGAAACACACCATCAACATAATAATCCACAAGAATCCACAATGAAGTCTGCAAAACCCTGGCCTTCCTTTTCCTCAAATTGCAGAAAATACAAGTAAACAATACAATAGCACTTCTCCCTCTAGAGTCCAACCATGAAAATGAAGAAGAGAAGGCATAATATAGGAGATCCAACTCCTTTCCCCACCTCTAGGGGTCGAGCTCAGCTTCCTAGGAGCTGTTACAACAATTTCTAAATCAATCACTAGATAATAGGCCAGCTCAACAACTTGCCTCTAAAACTTAGGAAGCCTATCCATGCATTAAATATTCACTAATTACATCAAAGAAGCTTCTAGAAGAGGTAAAGAAGAGTAAAAGTATCTAATGCCATCAAATTTACACAAAAATCCATCAATTACATGCTCAAATAGTCAATCCAAGTGAAAACTGTGCTCAACTGGCCGAATTGGTCAAAAACAGGCAAAATTTGCTCTACCGGTCGCACCTCTGGCTCTACCAGTCGCACCTTTTGGCAGCGCTGTTTGAAGGCCTTCCCAGAGTCCAAATCAGATGCAGGATAGCTCGTTGGAAAGGTCTGGAAGTCTACTTTCCAACCCAACCGGAATTTCTGAATTTGGAGTTGATTTGACCCCTAAAAAATCAAATCTCCCAAGACTGCTTTCTGTAACTCAAAAAGGGGGCATAAAGTCAAAATTTGGCTGTATTTTGAGCTTTTGGGTGCCCAAATCTCCAAAAAAATTTCAAATCCTTCCATAAACAAGTGTATTTTTGCATGACAAATCCAACCATATAAAGTTTTCCCCATTCCGAGCTGTATCGACTACCGGTCTCGTACGGGGTGAGACCGATAGAATGGCCAAAACCTGTCAAATTCCCAAAAATGCAAAAAATGCCTCAAAATTCTCAAAATTTCTTGGGTTTGCTGCCAGAAGGAAGATTATGAGTACCGTGATGAGTAAGAGAAGCTTCGGCCAAGATACTGAGCGGGTTGGTCTTCTTCCTTCCTTTGGGAGCCTTGGTCAACCTCCTTTGAAGAATTTTCATCTTCGCCTTGCAAACATGCATTCTTGCCCAATAATGAGTTTTCATATTTCTTAGCAAGTTGTTGTTCCGATTGGCCTTAGCCAATAGCCCCTCTAAGTGTGTGTTGACTCAGATAAGCATGGACTCCCGATCAACACGCAATAGGTCACCAGGCCTCCTACGCTGCAAAGTTCGATCACTGCGGATCCTCCATAGCTCATGAAGCTCTTTTTCATCCTCCAGCTGTTTGTTACGCTGCTCCAAATATGTGTTTACCCATCTTGACATGTACAATTTTCGTTGTAGGGACTGAATCTCGGCGCTCTGCTCTTGGATAATATCCCTGAGCCCTGTGGTAGGAGAATCATCGCCAAGATCAATAACTGGAGCACCGGACACTCTCTCCTCAACCATGGGCTGTTTGCCCCTCTCTGCTACCTGTGCTGCTGTTGGCAACGAGGCCCCTTCCACCTGGTGTGGAGATAACACTCGCTGATCTGATGACGATGACGAGACCCCTTCCACCTGCTGTGGAGATAATACTCGTCGAGCTACTGCAAACAAGGTCCTATGACCTCTCCGATATGAATGATCTGTGGCTCTGGCTGATCTCTCTCTGGCTCTGGCTGTGATCGTGATGGCGCTGAAAAGACCTCATGAGAAATGAAGTCTGCCCATGAAATGCCCTGCTGCCTCAACTGGTGGGAAACGACAAGCTGAATAAGACCATGATGGCACAGACTCCTATGCTGCTGGACTAGGGTCTGCCTCTGAAATACGGATGACATCCTCTGAATGTCCTGGTAAAAGAAAACTGGGATGTTCATCATCCGCACTCTAGTAAAGTGCATCAATATGCGGATATGACAAGAGGAAATCAGTGAATATCTTCCCTCACATGTAAAGTACTGCATGATAAGCTTCATGATCGAAGCATACTCCGCCCGGAGGAATCTGGAAGGAAAGACCCCTTCCAATTGGCTCACAAATGAGGGCCTGACATATGGCTCAAAAAAGATAAAGTCCAGCACTTTGCGCTTAGGCCACACTTCTCCTATATTCGGTATTCTGGTAGCCTCTGAAATCATCTCTGGAGATAGCACAAAATTCACCCCTGCAAGAGTGACCTGCCCATCATGAAGGTGCAAAACAAATAAACGTGCCAACTCACTATGATGCTGAATGTGAGCAAGCCTCTCACAGAACTGAAAACATGACATGTACCGGAAACCGTTCATTGCCAAAGGACAAGCCTGTAATGCTGCCAAAGAAGTAGGTTCCTGTCTCCTATGATGACCACCCCTCTTAGGAACCCTCTGCTGTACCGCCACCTCTGTAGCTGATGAATGGTCATCACTAGGCTCATAACTCTCAGTGTCTGACATGGTTTTGGAACAAGATGAGCAAGCTGAAAGGTAAATATAACTGCTGCCTCTGCCTGCAAAACGCTGTGAAGTATGCTGTTTTCAAGGGGAAAAATCATAAGGGAACTGTTAGGAGAGGGAATTTTAATAAGGAATGGGAAATAAAACAGGGATTTTGGGAAAATTCACAAAATGTAACACATATCATCTTATCATTTTTAAGAAATCATTTGCAACGAAACCATGTATGATAGGGACCAAGGGAAAGAATATGCGTTATGACAGTGGTATGGGGCAGCATTGTCCATTTGATTTTTTGTCTTTTAATGAAACAAACTCTGCTCTCTGGATAGGATTCATATACATTCAGGGACAAGGGAAAAAGGAGCTTTGACAACGTGAAAGGAAATGATAAAGAGGTAAAACAGAGCTTCAGTTTAGGAATACACAGCAGCATAATTTAGCATACCATAACCACAGCAATATGTCCATTTTAACTATATACACAGCTGCAACTTTTAATTTTTCTTTTTATAAACCTTACAACAGCAGCTTGCCCCTTTTTTTTTTTTTTTAATACCTAATAATATCACTGTTTTCATATTTGGGTCATTCCGGCATTTTATTTTTGTTTTTCTTTTCAATCATTTTATATATTTTATATATATATATATATTTTTTTTATTCTTTTGTTTTATTTCCTTGCTGTTGGTTTGTTTAATTTGCTTTGTTGTGGGAAGGATTTTAGGGTTTAGTGGGAAAATGCATGGCACTAGGGTTTCAGAAAATAGATTTGGGGAGGGATGGGTTTTTAGAAATTTGGGATGGGAAATACATTTGTTGCAAATGAAATCAGAGAAAGATATGTATTAACATCAGTGAATTAAATTTAAAGGAAACAAGGGAGGGATAAATAGGACTAAAACCTTGAAAAACAAGCAAACCCTAGTATATTTGCCTACATTGACAACATTTAAATTCACCATTTCTCTTGCCAATTTTTTGAAGAAGAAAACCATGAGACTTGTCATCATGCATTCATCACTTGCCATCATGGATAAATTCGGAACTTACCTGGTCGATTTAGCAATTTAGGAGGGCGATTTTACTTGTTTGAGCAATTTTCTGGCAAAAACAGATCTATCGGTCGCACCTCTGCTCTATCGGTCGCTCTGGCCTGACCCGTCGCACCAGTTCTGGAAATACACAGAGGAAGTGGCTCTGACCCGTCGCACTTCGCCCAACAAGTCACACTCCTGTTCTATCGGTCGCTCCTCCAGAAATAATAGAAATCGGACCAAAATCGCCTTGTTTTGATTTCTCTTTGTGTCTTGCAAGTTCACAATGGTATAATGAGGCCATAAAGAGAGATTTAGGGTCTTTATAGGTCCACTTTAACAAAAAATATTAAAACATTAAACCCACTTTCAAATGTTGCATGTTTTGGCATTTGCTTTAACACTATTTGTTTAATTTTCACTTTGCCTGGAATTGATTTTTTTTTTATTGTTTTCACTTGGTTCTTTTTGCAGATAAATTCTCTGATGGATACTGATGAGGAAGCCAGGGTATTGCCGGTATTCTGAAGATTTATGAAGATTTTCCTTATTTTTGCCGTTTCACATGACCTTGAGTTTAAAAAAACAAGTTTTTTAAACCAAGGTATTAATGAGCTGCAGCTGATGAAAAATATTAAGGAACATGGTTACATACCTCCTTCTGGCTTGCTGGAGACCATTGGACTTCAGACTCATGACTTTGAAATGATTTTGACCGAAACCCTAAACCTAGGAAACCCTAGACCTAGACTTGGGATTTACACAAGACAAAACTGCAATAAGTGAGACACAAGTTTTTTCACATGATATGGTGATATGACCTGATTCCAGCAAAGCCAAGAAGGGAACAAGACCAGCTCCTCCATCAGTGTTATGGCATGCCTAATGGGATGCAAAACTGATGCTGATGAGACACCTACATATGCATATGCAAAGAGCAATTGATCACTGATGGAGGGCTTAAGACCGACACTAACAGCTACAAGAATCTAAGACTGCAAGAAATAAGTGACAAGCTTGGTTGTTCTTGGTTTGGAGAGCTCATGCAAAGTTTTTTTATTTGGGTTTTCTCCTTATGGATGTAGAATGCAAGGCATCTTTTTTGGGGTGGTGAAAGAAAACTATAAGGAAATCCATTGTGCCCTCGAACTAGTGGAGCCTCTCTTGAATCTTGTGGTATATGTGGCATTTGAAACAAAGCGTTCTTTAGACTTGATATTTGGAGATGGTACAACTAGCAAATTCCCTTAAATTATGGGATGTGATGGGTTGTTATCGATCCATAGATTATTGATGCAAGGGGGATTTTGAGGCCTGAAGCCAATGGTGTTGAATATCGTAAGGACAAAGAGCGAGGCCATCCTGAAAGTATATGAACTACTCATAATGAAAGGTAATCTTGAGCCCTAGCATATAAAGGTGGGGAGGCCCAAGTACTTTTAATGTATGTCCAATAGTTTTCATGTCTAACAGGCTTATTGATCTCTCTTTTATAAGAAGGAAATGACTAGGGGGAATCCAAAGAGTGCTTAAAAGGAAGGATGCATTCTTTATAAATTCCACTTATCTATAGAACTGAAGTTCCCTTGGAAAACCAGATCTATCCACAACCATAAGGAAAATCTTATTGGAAGAGCAAATAGTGAGATAGGGGTAGCTTTCATTCACAAGTTCAAATAGATTGATAGCCAGGCTTTGAATAATCCATCCAAGAGAATCAAAATCTAAACTTGGACATTCGTGCCATCTTTTAACTAGATGTGAATGTTCTCTTTTTAGGAGTATTGTTTTTTAATTGCTAGGAAATCAATGCCTTGCATAAAATATTATTATTTGTCTAGACTCTGATCGTAGAAGGATCAGTTCACAAATATATTTCTGGAATGGGGGGCTAGAGCTTTCTTCTAGAATGGACACAACAGGTCAGAGATTAGAGTTCACTATTAGACACGAAGAGGAAAGACACTTACCTTCCCATTGCATATTCTTATTGCAGCTAGGCATAGGGACTCTGGAACATATATGAGAAGTTGGAGATGAAAGGTTTCTATTAGACACTAGCAGCCAAGGCATCCACCTTCCATTTGCCTATTTCCTGTTCCTAACAATTGCATTTGAAGGGAATATGCTTATAATTTAATGTTTGTGTGTTTCCCCAATCTAAGTACTTAAGAACGATAGTTTATGGTAGATTTTATTCTACATCTTTTTTTGGCACAAATTCTGGCATATGAATAATATATGTCTCATGGGTCTATGCAATCTGTGAACCTCTGATTTTGTTTCTAGTCAGAGCCAAGGTGTTTCTTTTTTGGTAAATAGAATTAAAGGATATGGGAGAGGGATCCATATAGTGGTATATCTGTTGGGTTAAAATTCATATCCCATTAATTTAAGTATAATAGGTGCATTGAGTCTAAACCAGGTCTCCCTTTAGAAAATTTGGTCTCAATCCTCTTTGTCAGAAAATAAAGTAATACGAAATTATCTTCTACAGAGGAAGGAATAGATAGAGCCTTATCCCAATGAGATAAACTTCCATGAATATAAAATGGCTGGTTTGGCTAAGGGCTAGAGAAATTTCCAACCAGGGCACAATAAATGAGATTGGGGGCCATATTTTGTGCAAGGAATGATGATAGTTTGAAAGCTATAACTTCATGCCATATTTTAAGTTGATGTAAGGTATCCGTATTTTCATTTAGGAGTCTTTTTTGGTCGCTTGTTGCTTAATCAGACTCATGAATAAAATTAATGAATCTATTTGATTGTAGAGGGGAACTTTGTGCAAGAATATTTGTAAGTCAGATGGTTAGAGCCTTCCAATGTAATGGACATGATAGGTAGGAATCTATAATAGACACCAAGAGCCATCACCCATGCTTTCCCTTTTCTCATGTTCCTACTAACAGTTATATTAAGATAAATTTTAATATTATCAGGGTTTGGAATAAATTTTTCCTTTAAGAGCTTTCATTTATATTGTAAATTTTTCTATTATTAAGACTTAAGAGGGATGGACATATTACCCTGATTTCTAGATTTTTTACATTTTCAATGTATAGCGTGTTGAAATTGAATTTTAGTAACATCATTTTTAGGTCAGGGATTTGCCCTCTGTAGCTGAAGTTTCTCATAAAATAACATTGTCCATGGAAAGTTGCATTAGTTTGTTATTGTTATCTTATTGTATTTATTATTTATATGACCTTGGTAAATGGCAATAACATTGAGAACAAAAAGCGTAAAGTGTATCTTATGCTATTGACAATACAATGTCTTTAACTGCAATTTTATATTGTTTTTTTTTTTCTTCAGAAATGAGCAAATCCAAGCAACAAACATTGCATGAAGGTCTTGTGAATTTAGAATCAAGGAAAATGAATAAAATAAAGAAAAAGATACTTGCGACAATGGATGATAATGTGGCCGATGAGGAAAATAAGGAGGATGTGCCTTTAAGAGGGTTGAAAAGTATGGAAAGGTTGGTTGTGAACCTTTAGAATATTTCGGATTTTGATATTTGATGATTGTCTAAACTTTGCATGAGAGCTATCTTGTATAGAATCTTAGTCAGTAAAATTTTCAGAGAAAGTATGAAGACAACATAGTTTCCATGTCACAAGCCAAGTCTAGTTCCAGGAATTTGACATAAAAGTATTTTAATCTCTATTTTTATCTTGAAATTTGCCTTGGATATAGTATTTTCTTTGCTAGTTTCTACATACACAAATGATGTATGTCCAATCCCTAGGATTGATCTTATAGGGCAAACTGACATATGTTAAAATATGTTCATCATGGAACTGTAATGCATTCATTATATATATTTTTTTCATTCAACTTTCCTTACCATTTTCTCTTTATTTTACCATATGTGTGGTACATGATTATTGTCTCGAAACTTGCCTGTGAAGCAACATTTTCTTTGCAATCCACTATACACACATGTTGTCTGTCTAATCCCTAAGATTTACCTTATGGCAAAGATTGACATACTAGAATTTGTTCATTAAGGAAATGTAATTCCTTCATTATATTTTGGTTTGAGTCCAATATCCTTTCCCTTCTTTCTTGTTTTTACCATTTCACTGATTATTTATTTTCTTGAAAGTTGCTTTGAAAGCAGTATGTTCTTTGCTAGTTGCTACATACATGACATCTATTCAATTCCTAGGTTTGACCTTATGGGGCAGATTGACATATGCTAAAATGTGTGAACATTAAGAAATGTAATGTATTAGTCATATGCTGTCCTAAATCAAATATCCTTGCACATTTTTCTTGTTTTTACGATGTCCTTGATTAATTATTATCATAAAATTGAACTACCTTTGATGGCTCATGTGGTGTGTCACCACTTAATATCTCACATTGGATGCAAATCCTTCATCGGTTTAAAGGACAAATGAAACTTTGAAGATTTACCACTATCACCTTGGCACCTTGTTCCATCTAGGTTGATTTACAATCATCACAAGGGGCTTCCCTATGTCTTCTCAATCCAGGAGTGTATGACGTGAAGGTTGGATCATGGAATAATCAAGAATCTCTCTCTCTCTCTCTCTCTCTACACACACACAAAGAGACACATATGGCCTATTTAGTCCAAATCAAGATGGGGCGAAATGTATAATCTATACTTTTTATGGGTTTTAAATTACCGAGGATAATAAGTCTAATTTCTGGGTTTGATTGACTGTTTGTAGCAGATTAGTACACATAGAAATTTACTCTTACAAATTGTTTCTAGGGTCAACAATGGTAGACTTTTATATCTCTTTTCAGATCTGATTTTAGCCTTGGAAAATAATGAATTTAAAGTTGTATTAAACACTGAATATCCAGATTTAGGAAGTGATTCACAAGTGGATAAAAGACAACTATCTTTGGAAATGATTTCCAGCATAAAGGGAAGATTATAAAATGTATAAATATTTTCTAGGAATATACTATTACAAGGTTCAACTATTAGAAAACGTATAAATCGGTTCTAGACCTTGCACTGATCATTTTCCTCTAGACATTACATGCCCACTATTGAGGAGTTGGTTAGTAATATGATACCATAAGGGTAATGCCAGGGAAAATGTTTATCCATAAATAACCCTTGGATGCAACTAAAGACTGAATCACTTGTGCCATCGAGATATGTTTGGTAAGTGGAACAAAAAAATGTTGGAAGCCTTTGATGTACTATGGGGGATAAAACATTATTTTGGGTAGCATGTAGTTCTTTAGTTGTAGCATAAACCTATTAAGGCCAATTCAGGGCAACAATGGAGCAATATTTTGGCAAAGAGGTCTAGTTGACGTAGTTTTAGGGAAACAAAGTCAGTCTGGGCAACAACAAACTTCTATGTGGTTGTGGATTCCTCCAAATAAAATATATGGGCAACAACTTGCCCTTAAGAACACTTCTAAACCTTAACTTGTGGATGTGTAATATTTTAGTTCTCAAAATTCTCTAATGTGCATTACACACAAATTATGTTAAAAGTTTGTTAGAAAAATTTAAGATGGTTGGTTTCAAGGCAAAATCTACACCTATAGTGGTTGACTTGAAGTTATTAAACACATTTTACTATAAAATAACAAATGCATCTCCATATCAATAATTGATGTGGAGTTTGATTTATATGACAACCATTAAATGGGATTTTAGCAAATCACATTTCTAACTTTATTACAACTACCAAGATTGATAATTGAGTGACAATTAGGGGAATTTTGACATATGTGAAGGGTACTTTAGAGTATAGAATCAATCACATTATATGGTAGATGAGAGGCTTTCTTACTTACAAGGTATATATCTTTAGTCATTGAGTAAGGTATTTTATCCTATCATCAGAAACTAATGAAAGCATTTCTTTCCTCTACTAAAAAGAAGTATAAGGTAACAATCATTGTAGCTTGTAATATAGTTTGGTTGAGGAAGATACTTGCAAGTCATTCGAAAATGTAGTACTACACTTCACAAGGATAAGTGGAGCATTTCAAAACTCACAAATAATCCTGTCTTTTAAGGAGTGGACAAAGCATATGGAAGTGCATTGCCATTGTATTTAGACATTTTAGCTAGATCGCAGATTCTGGGAATGTTTTAGAATTTGACAGATAGGAATGAGGTCAAACAATTGACTTCACTCCTCTCTATAAGATTCATAGAATTTACAACTGATTTATGTTAATCTATTATATTCGATAATTGGTGGAGAATTAACAAACAAAACTACAATATTGTGCCATTCTTGTAATAAATTGATTTTGATTTAGCTATTTTACAATTTTGGGAATATGAATCATTCCATAAGACTTTTCAAAATTGAATCAATTAGTTATAATGGTTTAATTTCTTGATTTGTAATTTATGTTGTTATTATGGGAAAAAGTTATCTTATATATGTTTTATATATGCTTTAGCAATTGTCAAAATATATACTGAAGTTTACATGTTGCAGCATTGAGGTCCTTGATTTTGAACTTAACATACCTCTATTGGGAATTATGTTCTTGCAACGTGAAGGCATATGCATGCGTACACATAGAAGCATGAATACCTAGATGCCTCAATGAGTTGTATTATATTTGACTCTTTAAATAAAAGCCATGTTTTCTTTCTTACAAAATCTGTCATGGTAGGGAGGAGTTCAGAAAAAAATACAAAGAGGATAATGTTTACGCCAAAGGGGTATGCTAGATTCAAAACCCAGACTTATAACTTATATTTTTTTTTGTGTGTGATATGTCATTTATATACATAGAAGCTATGGTAAACCTAGTCTTGTTGTCCATTGGATATGTTTGGCATGTGCGAAGTGAATATGTAGGAACTAAAGTATGAACCGTTTCATGCATGTTAACATACAAGAAGCTTATAAATGGAAGCAATGATAGAGGAGGTAAAGGTACACTTTGAAAGAATGATTTCTGAATTTTTATTTTTAATGGTTGGATTTTGGTTTAGGTGTTGCTTGGTCCCTTTTAAGTCTATTTTAAATTAATTTTTGAATAATTTTCTATATTATACAAAACCAATTTACGGAATTCAATGCCTATTAGAATGATGTCCAAAATTAAAGGCATCTAACGAAAAGGAATGGTTTCTTTTATTGGAAATCATAATATAGACATAGACTAAAACACTGTCATGGATAACTTTCACATATAAAGTCTTTATCATTGTGTGGATTTTGAATAATAACCTTGAACTGAATAAAATTCAAGGTTTTCCCCAACCAATATAGGGCTTCCTCACTCAGGTTCAAAATTAGTTTATCTATTTATATAGGCTTGTGGGAAGTTGCTCTAGGCTAAGGAGTATAGTGGTAGTCTCATTGACTTGATCCAAGTCTTCGCAATGACAAGCATGTCTAACAATTCTCCTGATTAAAAAAAACCACCTTCACCTTAATAAAGTTTTATTTTTCTATTTTTTTTTAAAGAGATAACTGCCTTTTGGTAAATCACGGGTCTCATTCTATTTCCCTATTTTGGCATGGTTTGATGGGATTCTCTAACGATTTCATTTTTTCTGATGATAGGATAAAAAACCTTACTTTACGAAGGCTCATACATTAAATATGGAATATAAGATTGCCATGGCTAAATATGTTGAAGAAGTCTGACTAGTTTGCTTATATTATGTTTGAATGTGAAGATTATGCATTCAAGTTTTGTTTTTGCATGCTCATTATAAAATTTCATGCACAATGATTTTCTTATTTATTGATCTTTTGGAACCATATACAATTCATTTGTAGTCTATCTATTTTGTAGGCTAATGAAGAGGCCGACTCTTCAAAAGTTGGCAAAATTGACATGGTTGGTTTAACATATTTTAAAGCTTCTACATTCACCTTTTATGACCATATTATTCTTATGATAACTTGTAAGCTGATTATGAATTAGTTATACTTCAAGTTGTTGAATTTTCGTATCAGGACTACTTTTATGAACTAGAATATTCCAATAATTATATACTTCAAAATTATGCATTTGAGTACTAGTCAAAAATACTTTTTTTAACGAACTACCCAATTCCACCAGGTTTCTTGGTAAAAAAATTGTTGGATTCTTTTTTTTTTTATGATGAATCATGATCATTGCACATGTGCTTAACTATAGTACATTGAACATGATGAACCATTAAGAGATATCTATTTGAGATAGATATGCGCAACAGATGTCGTTTAAATGTTTTTCACCTTTTTTGTTACATTTTTGGGGATGTTAGGGGCATGAAATATCCTTACTGGATGTAAATATGGTATTCTCAGTGAAGCAATATTAGAATGTACATTGTTAATGTTTTCTAATGCTAAATTTATAATTACATGCAAATATCATATCAAACTTTCACTTTTATATAAAGTTTGGAAAACATGGAGGTTCTCTCTCTCTCTCTCTCTCTCTTGCTATATATATATTTGTGTCAAGAGGTATTACAAAAAATCATTATTTCAAGTCGTTTTCTTCCTAATCACAATTTTCAGTGTATAGAATAAGTGTTTATATCTACATTGTATTGTGAATTTCCAGTGTATATAATAATGTTGTGTCTATTTTTAATTTATGTTGTATTGTGAATTCTATGTTGTATAAGGTAATATTATTGGTATCTACATTTAATTTTTATCACCAACTTGATATAGTTGTTAGGTCAGCCATCTAGGATGAAAATAACATATTTATTAATCTTATGTAGTCTTGTAATGTTAGTCATTCAAATAGAATAGAAAACCTAAATGACATGATGAGTTTGAAATAATTAAAATATTTAACATGATAATAATTTTTGATATTCTATTTTTCCACAAGAGCCACAACAACAGTGACATTTCCATCATGTGGCTCTTGTTTAGTAAAAAAATTGCTAAGACTTTACAAATTTTTATAATTTATTGAAAGTTGTAGAATTTACAATTTATAAAGTTTCAATGTATAATATTTTAAAGTCCAATTCTTTAAAGGATTCTAGCTCAATGGAAGAGCACCTACTTTAAAAGAAGGAGGTTGGTGGTTTGATTCCATTGTTCCATCATATTCATATGGAGTGGTGACAATCAATTTTTGGTGATGGAAACTCTTTGGACCATCACCAATGAGCTTATGGTGACATTTTTTTACCCTCACCAAAATACGAAATGGTGATGGTCACCATCAATCATTATAATCATTATTCGTGACGTACCTTGAACGTCACCCCAACACCTATACTTTTGATGACAAAAGCTCTTTCACCATCATCAATGAGCTTATGGTGAGATTTTTCAACCGTCACCAAAATATGAAATGGTGATGGTCAACGAGCGTTGTCATATATATGCATCAATAGTGACGGCCATGAAAGATCCATCTCAATAAATCATTGTTGTTCATATGAAATAGTTACGGTCACTATCCGTCATGAAAATAATTATTTGTGACGAACCTTGAATGTCACCACAACACCTATAGTTTTCGTGATGCCACCTTTGGTGACGTTTAGTTTTTTGGTGACAAAGGTTAAAGTTTGTCATCATTTCTCTTATGAAATGGTGACGGTCACTATTCGTTATTATAAATCATTATTGTTTATGGACCTTGATTTTCACCACAACACCTATACTTTTGGCGATGCCACCTTTAGTGACTTTCAATTTTTGGTGACAAAGGCTCTTTTGACTGTATCTAATGAGCTTATGGTGACATTTTTTGACCCTCACCAATGTCATTTTTTCTTGTAGTTCTGCTCTGCCCCACCCATCACACAATGGACCAACTTCCCCCTTTATCCCCTCATAACTTTGACGAAAGTGACATCAAGCTTCTTCTCCTGAACACTCCTATGAATCTTACTACCCTCATGGTGAATAAGGGCAAGGGACTGGCTTCCTCACCTATTATTAGCCCAGATTCAGGCAAAAACATCAACACTCACAGCGGATGAGGGAGGGGAGGTAGAAAATTTCGAGGGAAGACCATGGAAGAACGCTTGTTTAGTGATTTAGCTTATTTGTTTGATGTGTCTATCTTGGACTCTACTTCTTCCTGGGCCCTTGGAGAAAATGTGGCCCCGGAGATTGAGAAATGAGAAATGTTATATCTTTCAATATATGTGGCTTGGGGGACACCATGAAAAAAATCTCACTGCGACACTTGATAAATTTTATTCGCCCATTCAGTATCCTTGTTCGAGAAGCCATGGTTGATACCTGCTCAATCCATTACATATTTTCAATCCATTTTCCCATCTGTTAGAAAATTATATATTATGGAGCAATGGAACAAATAAAATATTGTAGAAATATAAACACAAAAAACACATGAAACAAGAGAGACACAGATATACGTGGTTCACCCAGTTTGGGCTACGTCCACCTCGAACAACCAGTCCTTCCTTTCTATTATCTAGCAAAATTAAGAGATACAACCTACAACAAATCCACTATAATATCCTCTGTTTTCTCTCACAGTCTCACCTCTCTGTTTCTCACTCACACACCGAATACACCTCTATTACAGCCTCAAATACAATACCCTCATACAAAGAGAGGGGTTGCCTTCTAGGGAAAAAAACCCTAAACTAAACACAAGTTCTACCGTCAGATCATCCGCCTAATGAACGGCCCAGATTGACTAGAAATTACTATACTTTTACAAGGCAAATTTACATTTGTTTTTAGCTTGGAGGGCGCTGGCCCCCGGACCCC
>APFE031424425.1:56433-121971 GCA_000404065.3 Pinus taeda | reverse complement strand
ACTTATTGAGCCATGTAATGAACAAGAATCCTGCAACTTTGAGCCACACACCATCAAGAGACCAAGAGACAACACATCATTGAAGAAATCCCACTGCCTTTGTATTAAACTGTCTGAAAAGTTTACAATATCAGAGTAACATAGAATATCTCAGAAGAGTTTCTTACATCCGAAGTCCAACTCCCCCTAATCAAAATGAGGGGGAATATATAGGAGTTTGTTTACAAAATATCTCAGGTATGAGTCATCTGAGCCGAAAAATATCTCTTACATTGGGACAGAGAAAGTAGATGAGAAGTTATTACAATCTTTAGTGAGCTATAAAAGCTATTAACTGCTGTCAGAGAAATTTTGACATCTGGAGCTTTCTGGAGTTGGTTGAAGTCGGTTGAATGCTTTGAATTAACTGCTGAGTGGCCTTGTGTGCGGTTGTGTGTCCTCTTGGTGAGCTGTCCTGGTCCTTCGGCTGAATTTGTCTTTAAGTGCCTTAAATGCTTGCTTTATCCTTATGCTGTCCTGTATCTTCCATCCTTCTCAAATATTTCATTTAGTCTTGATCCTTCCGTACGAAAATTTATACAAACCATGAATTCCATTACGGGAACAAGCCTTTGTCTGCATGCTGAATTTCACATAAGTGTCTTGAGCAGAGTCATCTTGAGGGATGAGGAAAATATCCATCTTCATTTCCATGTTGTCTTTAACAACTGATTTCTGATCTAAGTCATCTAAGCTCTTACTCATATTATTTGCTTTAAAAGCATGTAGCCTTATGACTGCCTTTGGACTTGGGCTCCTGGTGACTGAATGATTGAAGCTAACGTGGCAGAATTCTGACCATGGATTGCCACCAATCTTCCTTGGGCATTTGATGCCTTCTGATTTTTATTAGAGTCTCATCGGCCTCTGTGTATTTGAAAAAATTGGGAGGAGTCTCAAAGAGGTGATTGACCTCATTTTCAATGAAGAATAGACCTCCCAATTTATTGTACAAGTCTTGCCCTGAAGGAGGCCCTTTTTGTTCAGATGAACTGCCAGATGCAGTGATCTGATTCTCCATGTATGTCTCCATTCTGTTGACAAACTGATCAAGGGTAACCAGTTTTCCTTGACTGCTCAACAGACTGGGCAGGCCTCTTGCTTGCAGCTCCACCAATTTGGCCCTGAACTCATCCACGTCTTTTGTTATATCAAAGCATTTCCTCTCTACTGCCTGTACATAGCCTCTGAGTGTGAGTACCTTTTTGGCATGGAGGACTGCTTCTGTCCTATTCGGAATACCCATGGCAGCTAACTCCTCCTCCTCATGTCTGTTTAGGTAATCAACTATTCTATTGGCCTGATCTGGCCTGTCCCCTAACACAGCTTTAGCCCTATCAATGTCCACCCGAGCTTGTCTTAGGAGTTCCATCTGCTGATGGTTGGTCTTTATGGATTTCCATTGCTGGGTGTTAGACCTGCTTATTCTGGCCCATAGAATTCTCTTTATTTCGGCCAGGGCTGCTTCTAGATTTAGCTCCTTTTCTAAAGCCTTTATCCTGGCTGTCAAGGTCTTTATTTCTCTGCCTTGCTCGGCCACTGTCTGCTTGGATTTGTCATATTTTGACTCCAGCTCTGCCAAAGTTTCCTTGGCTTTCTTTATCTCATCTGCCTGGAGCTCCATTTGTTTGACAGGCTTGGTTATCTCCTCTATGGATTGGCTGTCTTGTTGACCTGTTGTTGTTGGCGCTGTTGTTGTTGTTGCTGCTGCTGTTGTTGCTGTGGAAGTTGTTGGAGGAGCTTGGGACGTAGATTCTCCCTGTTTTTCTTGTAATGCTCCCTCCAGTTGCTTCTCCAACTCCCTGATTCTTTGATCCTGTTGTAACAGGAGGTCTAGCTGATCCTCCATCTTTTTCTGTTCCAGGAGCTCTGCCATCTGAGGATGTTCAGTTGGTGGCAGCTTTAACCTCTTCTTCAGTGCCTTGAGGTCATCATCCTTTTTCTTCAGAAGTGCTTTGACCCCTGTTGGGTCATTAGGATCATAACCTGTGTCAACAATGATGTCCTCAAGGGTTTTTATTCTGGTGTCCTTGGCCTTGGAGGACAGTCTTTCCACATCTAGCTGAGTATTAGTATTCTTCAGTGCTTCCTTCAGCTCATAGGCCAATGTGGCCTTTTCCACAAGGGTGGCATACACCATTTCTCCAGCCTGTTTGTGGAGTTCAATTTGGTCCATTGGATGTATGTTGCTGGCCAGGACCTCCACCCTTGTTTTGGTATAATCTGCAGCACTTTTAGGCTGCGGCACCTTGGGTTTGAAATGGCTGAATATCATCTTTTCCTGTTTGATGTCATAGACTGACATCAGCCTTTCCTGCATGGTCGGTGTGGCATCTATAAACTGCTTGTATACCTCCTGCCTCAATAACTCATTTTGAGCCTTGAGTTCTATGAAAGAAGCCTTGGTGCTCTTAGGCTTCTTATTCTGCTGGGATTGGGAGCTCACCCCCACACTGACCTGTAAATTTTGCTCCTGCTGGGAGGAGCTTGTTCTAGTTTGTAGGTTGCTCTCCTTGTCCTTCTCAATGTCTAAGACATCATCAGTGATGTCTTCTATTTCAGGGGAGTCTGCCCGTTGCCTTTTAGCCTCTGGCTGGTCTGAAGGTCCACTGAGAGGAGTGGAGTCTTCTCTATGCCTTTTCACTCCCCTTTCTTCATGTGCCGGAGTCTGTAAGACTGGGGCACTGGACTGCTGCGTTTGTGGAGGTGGAGTTTGCAGAGCAGGGGTTTTTGGCAACCCATTCTGTGGCTTTTTCACCTGTTCTTGCTGCTGGCCTGACTGCTGATCTGTCTCCATTTTGGCCTCCTGTTCTGTTTTTTGCTGAATCTCCTGCTCTATTTTCTTTTCCTGTTCTTTCTGTGTTTCCTTCTGTTTCTGCTGTTCTGCCTCTTGTTGAGCCTGTTGCTCACTCAGCTGTTCCTGTTGCTTATCCTCTGCCCCTACTATGCTTTTACCTTTGTCCATGGCTGATTTTGATGTTGAAGGTGCTTGAAGTACAAGGGTTTTTGCTGAGGTCCCTTGTCCTACTGTGTAAGGCAAAAATAAGGGTACCTGCTGCACATAATCCAGGTCAATAGTTTTTTCAAGCTCCTTTACATTCCTAAGCATTCTCTCCTCCTCAGTTAAACTCTCAGCTAGAGTATCTGGTTGCCATTCTTGCAGATTGGCATATTGTTCTATGTGAGGGTATTGACAATGCTTGATGGCATGGAGCCTATACTTGGTTCTCCTAGCCGAGATGACTCCTTGAGGGTCATAAGGGACCCACCGAAAACTATAGGAGAGCTTGTATTTGTTTTTCAGGATCAGATCTGCCTCCTCCCATCCTTCCTTCCTATTCATAATGAAAGGGCCCATTTCACTCTTGAAGCTGAGGTGAGCCTTTTTCTTGGCATCATGGAAGTGGGTGAGGTCTGATTGTACCAATTGTCTATAATATTCTAGTGCAAATAACCTCATTGGCACATATTTGGGGAGCCTATATGGGCAGATCTCGCATCCATAGATCCTGAAGACTGTATGGTGCTCATATAGGTACCAGTCACCTATCTTGTTTTTCTTGGAAAGCTGCAGAGCTTTCTTGATCTCACTGGACACTCTGGGGGTGGGGACTTCATTAACATGCAGCAGAGTGGGTAGACAAATTGGTCAACAAATTCACAAAAGGTGTATGGTGAAATTGTTACATTGTGATAAACTGAGGTCCAGAAGATAACAGACCTTCTTTCCCCTGTTTGGTCCAGCTTTCTGATATGGCATGGGAAGGTTTCAGAGTGATAGTACATGAACATATGGTAAAGGTAACCTGAATACCTGAAGACCCCCTGTCTATCCAACTTGGTCAGCTGATCATGGATCTTGTTGGCAATAAATTTGGCAAAGTTGTATTTTTTGGTAGGGGTTGATATGGGCTGTATACAGAAAGCATTGCCAGCATGCATCTGTCCACATTTTCGCTGTTCTGGTACCCCAATACATAGGCTATCATGTCCAGTAATAGCCTGCCCACCTCACTGAATTGATTATTCTGATAGGGAGGGGGTTCTGAGGTCTGACATTCAGGCCTCATGAAGTCCCTGCTGATTCTCTGTAGTTCTTCCTGGGTCAGATTGTCACCAGCATCCATCAATTGGTTCATGGAGAATGGGATCAGCAATTCTGTCTGATCAAAATGTAGCATTTTGTTGATGGTTTCAACATTAATTTGAAAAAGGATCCTCCCTGATGAGGTGCTGATGGCTCTGTGCTCTGCATCATAATGATCAGCACAGAGGTGAATGATTTCAGGGAAAACATTCACAGCTGGGAGACAGTAGTAGGGCAGGTTTGACTCCCAGACTCCATGTGTGCCATGTCCATTCTTGTGGTCTTCCCTTAACCTACTGAAGGTTTGTAAAAAGTCCCTGCTCCCTTCAAAGTCTCCAATGAGACTATCCTTATCTACTAGAGTCTGGGCTTCCAGCTGTTTGTTTGTCTGACTTTGTGAGGCCACACTGATGGATGAAGTTGCGGGAGACGCCATGGTAGGAGCTAGTTTGTGGAAGAATAGGCAATTACGCAATCAAGTGTTTCTGGCTTCAACTCAACTGCTCATATAGTGAGTTCTTCCTTTGCAGAGGGAATTAGCAAGCTGGATTGTATGTTTTTTCTGTG
The DNA here is from genome assembly GCA_000404065.3 of Pinus taeda. Classification (NCBI taxonomy): domain Eukaryota; kingdom Viridiplantae; phylum Streptophyta; class Pinopsida; order Pinales; family Pinaceae; genus Pinus; species Pinus taeda. The sequence continues at coordinate 117,278 of APFE031424425.1, read as the reverse complement.
AAATTCACAGGATGTGAATGGTTACTGAGAATATTTACAGGGTTTCCTTAGGTTTGTCTGTTTGGAACATCAACTGGATTGTACTCGGCAGAAGGGAACAATGCCGAGTAGCTCGGGAAGGATTTCGGGGTTTCAGCCCGCGAAACGAGCACTGTTTTGCTAAATTGTGGTTTCAGGGTGCTGTAGGTTGCTTGACAGGCTTAGTGTGGTAGGCAGCAATGGAATTTGAAGGTCTTAATGGTGTTAACTGGCAGATTTACAGAGAATTTAGAAATCATGGGCGAAATGGGGGAAATGGCTAAATACCTGGACAAACCGGCTTGGGCACCTGCGAGCTGAGCTGTGGCTGCTTGGCACCGTGAGTTCTGAACTTTTCAACGGTCGGAATCTTCAAATTGGCTGTAGGGGTTAAATTTCGCAGCAGCTGGTCGTTTAACGGCTCTCTTTCTTAATCAAATGAAAATGACACAAAACAGCTTATTGGGCCGGTTATAACGTTAATTTTTGTGAAATAACGCGATTGGCGCTTTTCCGCTGATGATGTCAGCATGACATCATGGTGGGCCCGTCGTACAATGATGACGTGGCGCTGACGTGCTGGCCAGGGCGGCGGGACATGGTGGCAGGATGATGCGGTGGCAAGACAGCGTGGAGGTTGACGGGGCGCGGGAGCGAGCGGACGTGAGGTGACGTCAGGGTGATGCGGTGGTGGAAGGCGGTAAGTGAAATGGTGGTAAGCGGGTTCCCCGCACCGCTTTTGGAGCTAATGTGGTATCGGGGAAGGGGCTCCGAACAGCCTCCGCGCCCACCACGCGTCCCTGTACGGGCCGAAAACCACTCTCCCCGGGCGTTATCGGTCGGCATATCGGGTCATGAAAATGACCGCCCACCCTTGGATCTCGACCGGCGGAGATCGGACGGCTGGCGGGTCCTCCGACTGGTTGTGCAAGTTTGGAAGGGGCCCGGCTAGCGATTAAAATATTCAGTTTAATAATGCGCCGGGAACTTTAGGTTCAATGGTTTCTTGCGGGTTTTTATGTTTTGGGCAAAAATCATTTATAAGGTGCAAACTATATAAAGAAGGGGCAAAACGGGTTTTATAAAATATAAAGGGAAAACGACCCCCGACCTTAGGATAAAACGCGGGGAGGGTGATTTTTTTGGGTTTTTCAAGGTTTTGAGGGTTTTTCAGGGTTTTTCAAGGCAAAATGGAATTTTGGGTATGGAAAGTGGTCTGAGGTGGAGCAAAAGGTGAGTCTTGGGTTCTTGACCTTGACCAGGTGTCAATTCAAGTCCCAGGGAGAGAATGGTATGGCTATAGTGCCAGGGAGGGGATATTTAAGCATTGTGGGGTTTATACACCATGGTGTTTATAATAATAGGGATAGAGGGGTATAGGGAGCTAGATAGTAGAGTTAGCTGTTAGTATGGTGGAAACACATGAGTGAGGGCTGTTTCAACAAAGTTTTCTTTGAAAGTAACTTGAAATTAGGAGTAGTTCAAAATGAAAAGATTTTTGCACGAGAAATGTGGCTTCCCAAAACCATAAGAATGTAAAACATTTGAATTTCTTATGCTTTGTGCAACTGGGGAAAGGGTGTTAGTAATGAGTAATTTACAGATGAGAAACAAGGGAGTTAGTCATGCTCCAGAGTGCTGCTCTTCCTGCAAATGTTTCAGCAACTTTGATTTTGAAAGAGACACCATTTCTGCAACCCCATCTACCTACCCAACTAGTTTTCCTAGCATTTTTTGTTCCTTCTTGGAGGGTTCACTTGGACTTGCAAACCCTTTGAATGCCTTTTATTTTATTGGCTTTTTCTCACACTCCCTATCTAATGCAACCCTTATTCCTTCCAAGGTCCCAGATTAGGCAGTTGGGAACCTTTGTTTCTCTATCTATCTATTGATCTGCCAAGATTAAACAGTTTGGACAGATATCATTCTCTATTCTAAAGCAGGGAAATTGAAAACATGGCATGATCCAGATTAGACTGTTGGACCAGCCATCAAAATTGAGTTTTTATCAAAACAAATACAGATATTGCCTTTTCAGGGAAATATGAGATCTTTGCAGTTGTCAAAGCAGAGCATATTTGGACCTTTGATATCCAATCATGAAAAATGAAACCTATTGGTATAGGTATCCAACAGAGGCTAAAAAGAAGAAATTGGGTCTAGAAACGTACCAGATTTTTGCGGCTACCACTGACGGCGTTCGTTGAGCAAATACACTGATTTTGGATCTCCTTTTGCTTCCTTATATACTACTTTTAATCCAGGAAGTGAGGGACAACTTTCCGTAAGGTGATCTTTTGTGCAGATGGTGCATGTTTGGACTGCATCCAGTGGACACTCCTTATGGCTATGCTTTTTCCTGCATCGGGGACAAAAGAGTGCCAAATTCTATTCTACCTCCATTTTCTTCAGTTTGGCCTGCAAAATATCAAGTTGTGTAGTTAGTGTCCCTAGTATATCAGTCTTCAAATTTTCCAATAAATTTCCAATTTCTACATGCATTACTCCTTCTATCAAAATTTTATTTTCTCTTACAAACCGATCATGTTCTGCCGGTTTTACTCTTGTGCTACCTCTTGAGCTCCTAATACATAAATCAATAATGTCAGCAAAATTTTCTTGATAAATATCTCCTTTTCCCATAATGTTTAATGTTTCAACCCTTTATTCTTTCATGCCCCTTATTAATGTTGTTTTTAACACATTATCATGTTAAGGCAGTGATGCATAAGGAGATCTTTGAAGATTATACTAAAAACGTTCCACATACTCTAATGTTTTGTTTGGTCTAGCTATCATCTGGAATATTTCATCCTTTAGTTCTCTAGACCTGCAATAGTCTTGATATTTTTTTAGAAAATATTCTTTCATTTGATTGTAGTTATTTATAACCTCGCCACCTAATCCCATCAACCATCTTAAAGCAGCCCCTTTTAATGTAGAAAGAAACAGTTTCCGTTTCTGGGGGTCGGTGGTGTAATCATATCCCCTACACAGTACATCGAATTCAAATAAAAATGCATCCGGGTCTTCTGCTGTAAGACCGTGTAATGTAGGGATATGTTGAAGAGGGATTGCTTTCATAGGTGCATTTGCTGCAGAATCCACTATGGGGTATTGTAATGTATAGGTTTGGGTGTTTGGTTAGTTTTGAGCCATTGGGTCGAATATATGCTCCACACGTAGGTTCTTACCTTCCGTTTTCAAAACCCAATTCTTCCCTAGCATGTTCGTACACTACTCTAAAAAAAAAGAACAAATGGCTACACTCCTTCCCTGGCAACAACGCCAAAATGTGGAGCTATAAAAAATGTTTCTTTCACCTCTAATTACCTCACATTAAGATGTCAATCCGGGAATGTTTTGTTATTTCAAAGAGTGTCTCAATCTGAGGCTATCATTTGCCAGAGTAATGCTAGTAGCACAATGTTCGAAAATACAAGAGTAAACGGATGCTTGTTTACAACTAACTACTTCAAGAGATTAAACCACACATTTAGAAAACTAAGCAATTTATCAGTTAAGGGTTCGGTAGAAATAACCCATACCTATGCAAACTAATGGAAAAGGAAACCAAAGAACAGATCATGGATCTGGGAGCCGGACAGTAGATGTCAATGGTCACTACAGCCTGAGACCATTCTTCATACCAAAATTACAAATGATAGGAAATGAAACGGCAGATAAGAAATGGAACAATAATTGAGAAATAGAACAAAAAACCTAAAATGGAATAGCAGTTAAGAAATAGAATAACAAACCTGAAACGGAACAACAGTTAAGAAAGAGAACAAAAACTAAGTCTAACAGGCAGTAACACCTTAGTCTATAAGATCAAATGCACTAATCGTAATCTACAAGAATCAAATGGCAATCCTTCACTCTTAAGGGCGAATTGAATAACACACCAAAATGGAACAACACTGATTAATGATGAATTATAGAACAACGCTTGAAATCCATATATACACATGGCACACTTTAATATTAATCTGATCCAGTTATCAATCTTAGTTAGAAAGAGTACAACTGCATTTCAAAATAGAACAACATTATTTATAGATCCAACAATCGCAAAGAACATAACTTCCAAGATGAATTTCATAATGTTAATGAACAAGTGCATAACGCAAAGGCTCTGTAATTAAACAACAACAATATTCTGTAAAGACTAGAAGTATTATATCAACACCTAAAAGAATAGTGATACAATGCAGAGTCAATACAATAGTTCGGTCTTCAGAAACCTTAATAAAGTAAAGATAACAGAGCATGCGATATAAACTTACAAAACACATCAGATTACCAAATAACGTCAATAAGCAAACCATGCATAAACCAAACGTAATAGTACAAGAGCAAGTGTCCTCCAAGTCCGAGCCCTTAGCCTCCAGGGGTACACTGCTTGAAGTTATTCCAGACTCAAAGATGAAATAATAACCAAGTTTGTATTAATGCATAAAGCGGGATTACAATAGATCAGTTCTTAACGTTACTCGATGATCAAAGTTTGATATTAAACGAAATTACATAAAAACATAACAAATTCTCCCTCTCTTGAGCTAACAGTGTTGCCCCTTTTATAATGGTGAAGTCAGAGATGTCTTAGTGCAGAAATAGTTAAAGTAGCGATCCCTCAGGGTCAAGGATCCCGAGGGATTCAATGAACCGTTAGTCCTCAGTCATTTCTGTTCTTTCCTGTGCCGATCTAATATCTCGACTTCCTTTCTAGGGCTGATTCACTTTGACTTGCTTTGCCTTGTTTGCATATGGTTCCCCGTCAAAGGGACAACAATTACCTCGTCCTTGTCCTTTCCTTTGGAACGGAAATTTCTCGTTTTTCCTTCTTCCTACATAAGGAAATGACAATTGTCAATGTTTTCATCTTGCATATTAATTTCACATGTTTTATTACAATTCCTTATCATTTTCTTAGTTCATGATGCAAAAGGTTTGTAAGTTATAATGAAAATATGCTGAATAATTACCAAAAACATACTTTCTCTAGTACTCCACAACATGGACCAAAGGGGTGAGACTAATTCAAGTCTCCTTTTATGTTGTGGTACTGGACCTCAATGAGGCAAGGTTGGCATACCCATGTGTGCTGAAATAACTTAGTGCAAAAATAATGGCTCACCCAAAAACATAAAATTGAGCAATGAACTACATGTTGAATGGTACATGACATGCTAGGGTAAAAGGGATAGAAAATAACACAATTTCTCCCATATACATAATGCACCTAGAAAAAAATGAGGTACGATTGAATATAATAATATATGAGTACATGAGATAAAAATGCCCTTCCCTATAAAAATGTGTGGGAGGGAGGGTAAAACAAATGAAGAAGGCCTACTAAATAGGGGAGGGCTCTACAAACTAAATGGATCATCTGAAGGAGACATGCATGCTATGAACATTGCGATTGCTAGGAACTGAACACGTCAACTCTATCAAATTGCATCTATGATGATAGCATAATAGTTATGCATCCACACATGTGGGGAGATACTTGAAGGGCCGCCCCATCATGAGTCCTAAAACATCTCACGCACACCCGAGAATCAATAGTACAATATGCTACATCACTGGACCATCAAGTGTATGAATCACAAACATGAAAGAACCAAGCAAAAGTGAAACAATGATTCCTTCTACTCGATCTGAGGTGCCAAACAGTAATGGAAGCTGGAACAAAGATACACTTCCCTCTAGACCATTCTTCTAGAATAAATGAGATGATGTCGACAGAATAAGGCCCACGGTAGATGAGTCAATGAGGATCCTCAACGAAGGCACGAGGGAAAATAGTAATATTACTAATGGATTGACACTAGGGATAATGCACAAAATGGTATTGAGGGGAAAATAGATGACTTCCCTTGTCAGAGCATAAAGTGTATGGTTGACGTGGCAGTGAGTGACTCAACTCTGGAGGTGATGGGGATAGAATGACTAGAGGCCAAAATGGGCAACATAGGATGAAAATTATTAGAATATGGATGGAATACTACAACATGACATAATGGGACATGAAAGAAACTCAATGAATGCAATGGTGACTCATTGCGGATGTTGGGTGTGGAGCCTGATTATATTTTGTATTCAAAGGTTTCAGCGAGTTGTATACCCGAAAAAGACTATACACCCCTCCATGCAGGGGGGTGTGCAGGGGACTTTTCCCCCCCGTGGGGGTCTGGGCGGTAAGTCCCCCCCGGCTAGGGGGTCCAAGGGCCAGCAATCCCTTGGTAGGGGTTCAAGGGTAGCATCCCCGAAGCTAACAATAGATGTAAAATTGCCTTGTAAAAGTCTAGTAATTTCTAGTCAATCTGGGCCATTCATTAAGTAGATAATCTGATGGTAGAATTTATGTTTAATTTAGGGTTTTTTGCCCTAGAAAACAACCCCACACTATATATGAGGGAATTGTATTGCATATATGTAGATCTGTATTTTGAGTGAGGAAGAGAGAGGAAATTGAGAGTGAAGAGGGAGTTACAGCGAATCTGCTGTAGGTTGTATGTCTTCAATTTGCTGGATAATATAATAAAAGAAGTACTGTATATCTCTATGTGGACGTAGCCCAAATTGGGTGAACCAAGTATATCTTTGTCTCTCTTGTTTTATACATTTTTTGTGTTTATATTTCTACAATATTTTATGTGTTCCATTGCTCTGTAATATATAATTTTCTAACAATGGATGCTCTAAACAAGGGTGACTCAATGACGCTGCCACACAGATGAGGTTGGGTGGGGACCATCAAAGCTGAGTAAATGATGATTACTCATGATGATAATCGACACATGGTATGACATGTATTTAGAGGAGGAGGACCTCAATGTACAAGTGTTGCTTTATGAAGAAATTTGACTTTGTGAGGCAAAGAAGCAGCTCTTCTTGGAAAAATGGTTTCCAAGCGAAGTGTTAAATCATCAAAAAGTAAGGGAGACTCATTATAGAGCTCAATGAGATATTTCCAATGGTGCTAATACTTCGTCAAACCGAGCTACGGTTTAGTCGCAATGGGCGTAGAAAACTTGTGGATTTTTCTATGAAAGGAAATTTTCCCTCTAATTTTCATTCATTTGCTAAGTGAGGTATGGTGAATTTGGAGAGTAGGAAAATGACCTAAATCTTGTGGAGATCGTAGAAGATAAATTGACCATTGGAATTTGGATCTACAACTTTCAGGAAAGTGTCCTTACTTGTCTAAAGATGGCATGAGTGCTTCTTGGAATGATGGTTCCCAGTGACGAATAAGTGAAGAGGAAAATGAGAATGACCTACTAGAGGAGGTCTAGAATCATTCTCACCCAGTATGTCAAACATAGGGACTATGTGGACATAGAGTAGAATATTTGAAGATATGGTATCAAACATATACGATATGCAATGTGCATATGGCTCGCCGGAGAGGCTGTTAGGACAAACTATGCAAGGAATGGGAGAATAATTGACCATAAATAGATTCAGTGGGATCTAGAAAGAGAATTAATTGAGAGGATGGGTAGGGGAAAACTATCATGCCCTTAAGCATGGGATACCACCCGCAAGAATATGTGATGGAGGGGATTCATTTGGTATGAAATGGTGGGAATGATAGCCCCTAGCAGGAGCAGTTTTTGGAGTGCCATTTTGTTCTGAGTATTTGAAAAATGGTTTCAACCATATCATCCCATCTTGGCATGAAATGACCTAAAGGGTGATAAGGAGATCGAGGGGCCTATGTGCCCCCCAGTATGGTATGGGAGTACCGAATGTATTTAGAGTGGTGGACACCAAACACTTATATGTTTTATTTGATACATAATATGATTATGCATGCTAATATGAGGAGGATGGTTCACCATGTGTTATGGTTGTGGTTGTCTTATGTGGTATACATGTGATAAATGCCAATCTAGAATGTTATTTGCAATGGTAACTACATAGTGATTTTGGGCTCTAGGAACATGACTCAAAGTAATGGTTTCAAATTGACATAACAACAGATTAACTCCTAGATATTTTCTAAATAGGACTTGGTTATGCACATGATATGCACCATTCAATTGTATGACAAATAGCAAGGAATCTAAACAAACATGAAGATCAAGGATGTGATGAGTAAGGGAATCGAATAAAATGGCTATCACTACATCATATTCAACCTAGTTATTGGTGGCAGATCGGAAGCACACACTGTTTGAAAGGTCTAACGTATGCAAGGGGGTAAAAATGGCCCATGCTGTTGAGGCTAGATTCCTTAAGAAGCTAGTTGCACTGTCAGCATGATCGATGTCTCATGTGTATCATGGATCGATATGAAAGGTACAAAATACAAGGTATGAGATGATGTAATCTACGTAACTTCATGGTAGAAATAAAGAAATGCAAATCAAAGGGATGTGCTATGAGTGACATTTCTTGAGATAGAGTGCCATGGGATAATTATGAAGGAAATTCCCTTCATAATCGTCCAACAAATATGCCCCCTTGCCTGTGTGGAAGGGTAATGAGGGGTAGACATAGCTTCCATGATGTCCTCATCATAATGGAAGATGGGTGGATGGTAGGAAGATTGACTACATGATGCAATAGTAGTACCTAGTGCATCAAACCGAGAAACAAGGTTCACATACAGATCATTTTGAATGGTGGATGATGAGATGGTAGATGGAGGATCTACGGATGTTGAGACTTGGGATTTTGTCAAAAGATGTCTGATGGAAGCATGCATAGAAACCTCCAAAATTTTTTCCTTCAAGGAACTGAAGGATGATGATAGGTAAAGGATATGGCCTATGGTATCCATCATCTTGACAGCGAGGGGAGGGATCGTGATAGTGGAACGAGAGTCCCCGTGTTATGGTTGACTAGTGGTACTAGAATCAATGGGTAGAGGAGTAGATGATCCAGTTTAAGTGGCTTCGTACTTATGAAGTTGCTCAAGGAAATTGTGAAAGTCATTGAGATGAGGGAAACAATGGGAATAGTGACCATGATGATCACACAAGGCACAAGGGTGATTTGTGTGAAATGCCTTGAGTTTCTTAGGTGGAACAGGGAGGTTAATAGGGAATTCAAGGATATTTAACTCAAGGAACATTTCATGAATGAAAGTTTCATGTTGAGGAAGTTTAGGACAATTGTTGGTGGCATGGCCAACAACTTTACATAATGAAAATAGAGGTTACACATTTGGAGCCTTAGGGGCTGGAGTAGCTTGGGAAGCCTTCTCCTTAGGTTCTTTCCTCTTAGTTCTTCCCCACCATTTGGATGCTTTCGCAACATGAGTGGATTCCTATTGAGGTTGGGTTGGAACTAAAGCGACGGCAGGGGCCATATGTACTGGTTCAACCGAGGTCAAAGCATGATAAGGTCATAGCCGAGCAAGCCAAATTCTTGTAGGGGGATCGATGTACCCTACTGGGATACCCAAATTCATGTTAGGAAGGACACATGAAGCCATGATAGGGAAAAAAATACCCCCAGAGAGGGGAATAAGAAAGATATCTAGCCTCCAAGGTACTCTCCTGGTGGAATAGCTCCTGAACTGTTGAGACCTGGGGAGACAATTCCTGGTGGACACATAGGAGAGGCACCCATAAATGTAGGAGGCCCTAGGACGGTGGATCTAGAGTGCTTATATGGAATGGAAAAAACAGGGTGTCGAGGAGTTGGATGTTGATCAGATGTACTAGACTACTTAATTGCAGCTCATGACACTTGCAATATACAAAAACTCATAGAATTAGGCTCTGAGATGAGAGGGGAAGGACTAGGGAAAGCACCAACTAATGAGAAACCCTTATACACTATAGGTGAAACACCAATAAGAGGAGTTGAAGACTGATCGTCTGACATTGATGTGACAATGGACTTGGGGGAGGTCATGAATGTTGACTTTTAGTAAGTCAACTAATTGATGGTAATGGTATTCCCTTAATGGGGGAAGCACATCTTTCCGAATACCGCAAACGCGATGACTAACATGGAAATATGTAAATATGACCTAAGAGAATGTTATAATCAAAAGGGCATCAATAACCTCGATATCGACATGAACAGTGTTGCCCGTAAGGGTCACTGGAAAGTTGCAGTACATGCGAAGAGGCTGAGAGGAGTGTTCATCCCATGCACGGAAATTAGTGGTGAAGGGGGGCAACTCAGGTGACTTGATTTGTTCCCAAATGGTAGCGTACCTCACATAGGTGGATGTGCCTTCATCAGTAATGCATCGGGAGATGATGGAATTATAGACTCTGATTGGTATCTCGAAATAAATGGATGAAGGAAATGGAGGAGGTTCTAATGTATCAACTAGGATGATAATCAAAGGATGGTCAGAAGGATCTACTTCACAAAAGGTAGGTAGTAGATATTCCTTTTGAGATGGGCATGACTGGAGGATTTCCACTGTCGACATGGCAGCAGGTGATTGTGCCAAGTCATCTTCTATATTGTGTGTATGGGAAACTCAGTTATAAAATGCATTACGGCGTAATGGTCCCTTTGGGATCTTAAGAATGACCTCAAATTTAGTTTGAGGGATCTGTAATAGACCTTTTTGTCTCGTAAGAGGCTCAATAAATTCTTTGGTTTTGGATTGAGTGGTTGATGAAGTCGATGGCTTGTCATATTGATGCGATCGAGTTTGCTGGTTGATATTGGAGGGATTAAACTTAGCAGTGTTCATCATAAGGATTCGGTAATCACCAGGACCAAAACGTTGGGGGAGATGGGCTTCTTCACTTAGCTGAGGTTGAGAAGAAACAAATCCTTACTGAGGGGAAGGATTTGTGAGCACTTTCAGTTGAGATGGCACATGATTCTAAGGTGATTATTGACCTCTAGAAACTGATTGAGCTTCCCATATTTGGTGCATCGCAGGTAGGAGAGGACACTCATGCTTATAATTCCCATGTACATCAGAACATGCATAAGGCTTGTTGATACACATAGCCTTGTTCTCCTTGGGCTAGTTTCCTTGTTTCTGGTTGTTGGTGTCAGGCTAGTTCCCCTGGGGTTCACTGGGTTGCTTACCTTGATAACACTTTTTACCCTTGTTACTCTTCCCCTTATTATTTTTCATCAAATATTTGGGATTGGTCGCACTCTGTTGCACAAACACTTGACCTTGAGGGAGCGGTGGCTGGTAGGGCTGAGGATGTGTGGGAGGTTGTGGTGCTAATGCTTCAGGGGCTGGAGCATTAGGTTATGCATAAGGAGGAAAAATGGTTTGGCAAAGAGATTGGGGTCTTGAAAAGATGTTGCTAGTAGGAGGGGCATAAGTGTCCGAGGAACTGGTGCTCTCTTGGGGATATCCATAACTTTGTTGGGTATATGGCGAAGGGTATGAAAGGGTTCCAATGACACCACAAGTTGTGTGGGATGCCCCCAATGCATTGACACTTCCAGGATGAGGGGGGTCTGGAATTACAGTATAGACATAACCATACTGCACATAAATCAGGTCTTATCTTAGAGAACTTTGGAGATTTTCTTCTTTAGTATGAGGAAAATGGGATGTGATATCTTTTCCAATGGGTGATAAAAGGCCCCTAAAAAACTAATCTAGGTAGACACGTTCTTCAAAGGGTGGAGCACAACATGTGATCCTCCTTCAACACCACTCTTCAACATGGTCAGAAAGGTCAGTGGTAGAGGATTGAAGAAATGAGGTCAATAGATTTGTGCCAGTGTCGTACCAGAGAGGTAACTGGAAATATGAAAGGAATGGTTTGGCAAGCGTCATGAAAATTGAATGAGATGCAGTGGGCTGGTCTACATACCATTTTGGAGCGTCTCAAGTGAGCGTGCATTAGAATAGAAAAATATGAATGGAGTAGTAGGTAATGGATTTGGATGAACACAACATGTGGAAGGATCAGACATGGTTTGCAGGATCCTCTCTAGCATTTCCCTCAAACTTTGGGATGCTTGAGGGAAGCTTAGTTAGCATTGAAATCCACCCAACATCGTGGTGTATAGGGTAGTTTATCAACTGAATAAAATGCGATAGAATTAATCCAATCATACTAGGGAGGATCGAGACTGCTGAAACGGTTGCTAAGAGTATTCCTCTTGATGTGGCCATCGGGATAAAACCAGAAACAACACTAGGTTGGGTTCCTGCACCAGCTATGGTTCTAGACATGGTGACAATATCCAGTGAAGGAGGATTGAAATTAGAAGAGGAATCAGATGAACCAAGAGAAGAGTCAGTGTGGGGACTCAGAGGCCTATGAACTCAAACCTGATGGTGAGGGGTAATATGGCCAAGTGAAAACTAGGGGTGAAGGCCTAATAGTCTCTGTGACAAATGCCTTGGTGGCACAATGGTGGTAAGACAAAAATTACACAAAAATGGTGAAGGGAGATCAACAATATGCCTTTCTGTTGACAAGGGTAGGTAAATTTATTATGTTTGTAAAAAATCAAAAAACATGTTGAAAATAAACTAAAATTAACAACAAAAAATTAACATCATAATAATTAACTAAATCACGCACAAACTAGGTTGCAAACATTGTTCTGGTTGCTGGCTAAATCGACAGAAAGTACACTAAAATGGTCAAGATATCCAAATTTTGAGGTGATTGGGATAAAGTGACACTAAGATGTTGGAAAGTGGTGCAATAGTAGCAAAAAGTGATAGGAAGATCACTGAAAAAAGATAGGGAGATGGGTGCAGCAACCAGGGCAGCTAATGGGACCCTAAGGCCAAGCACTAAACAAGTTTTAATATGAAACTCTAGATGGTGACAACCTATCTTTATAGATATGAAATAGAAGGGTCCAGATTCAGAAAATATGGCTAAAAGCGTTGTAGAAACTCAGACTACTCACTCAGATAAACTCCTCCTATAAGGATGGAAGCAAAGTAGAAGCCCTAGGGGGGGCTAAATTTAGCTTTGATGATTAAATCGGGGTAGATCAAGATCTACGTAGGATGAGATAGAGGTCAGACAACCCAGTAGATAATTCTCTGCAAAACCCAGAAACATATCTTAGAAAGACCCTTGAACTTGAAATTGCAGGTACTAACCTATTTTTCAAGTAGGTTCACACATTTTGGACTGATAAGTGGGATCTAGCCTCCATATCTCACTTTTTCAGCTAAAAACTATGATTTCTACTCCATTTATCTCTGTCGGAAAATCTTGGAAAAAATTGTCACCTTCCTCACGACTGGTTCCAGTGACCTGTGGAAAAATCTATAAATCTTGTGGAAGTCAGAAATTTAACATATCTAGTGTTAAAAAACTAGGAAACATTAAGATAATTGAAAAAAGAAAAAACCGTAAGCTGAAAACTGAAGGTCAGCCAGGTTTCTGAATCTTAAGTGTATCCCCACCGGACTTGCCAATTTTGCTGTAGTGTTTTCTTCTCAAAGATATACGAAAAGAACCCAAATAAGATTGAGGATGACAAACAATCTGAACAATATAAATGGTTGTTAAATATTGTATATTTGTAGCACTGATAGAGACAAAACCTATGAAAGTCCTGATCTATGCCACAATCATAGCTAAACAACGAAAAGAAAGAGTAATATCTCTAATCATACAATGGAAACCACATATACAATTAATAGTTTTATTATAACGCTTGCGAAGGGAACAAATAAATGTTACCAGTCCACCTCTATGGGATGGGATATCGGTTATCCTCAAACATCTTCAACTTGTGTAGAGTCTCTCTCCTTTATAATGTGTAAATCTAGCAAAAATATGGTGTGTGACAATGAAAATAATCAGAGTTACAATAGTGAGTGCAACAATGAAAATAATCAAAAGTGAATAATGAATGGAAAAACCTTCTATTTATAACAAAAGATTTAGTTATACTTGAATAATGAGAAATAATAAAATATTATCGATCCCATTCTTAGAATAACCACTTGGAATATTTTATTATATTAGGTTAGGGGGGAAAAAGCATTTAAATTTTTATTTAGAAATAATAAATAAATAAATGATTTTTTTAACATCTCAAGAAATTGGTTAACGAATAATAAACAAATAATGATTGATTTAATTGTTCCTAAGGGATTTTGTCAAATTTGACAAAGAATAGTAATTAATTAGTGACTAATTAATTATTCCTAGAAGAAAATCAAGTAAATAGTGATTTATTTAATTGTTTGTCATGGCTTTAACTATAAATTACTTAAGAAAGGTGGTTTATTAAGTAATTTATCATAGTGAAAGAAATTTTAGTATGGTAGAATTGGCTTTACATGGTGTATTTCGAACCATCTAGTAAATTAGGCTAGATGATCAATTTTTTGGTGATAACACTTGTTTACATGCTTCAATCTAGTAGCCCATCATGACTTCATCTTGATATTGCTTCAACATAAAATGGTGTCTTTTCTAGATGGTTTCTTCATCATGACATCTTCTTAGAGTAGAATTAGTTATCTGCATCTTTCATATCTCTAGGACCTTCATAGGTATCAAGGGTCCTTCCTTCCTTTGTCATAATTTCCATGCCTTCATTCGGGAGATATCTTCAATGGTTCTTTGTTAGATAATGATTATTTCTGATCATGGTGTTCTTCACACACTTGATCTCTTTCTTCATTTTCTTCTTCTCGGACAGATTAGTCAACCACCTTATGTTACTTGTGAGATCACTTCTTCATTGCATTCTTCCTGGACTAGTCAACATTTCTTCTTGCTTCTTAGTCAGCAATCTTATACTCCTTATCTGAGCATATCCTTTTGTTGACCATCATTGCATTGTAGTACATGCCTTCGAGCATGTCATTGGTTAATGAGATTATTTCATACTTGATCATGTTATACAACTATTCCCATGCCTCAGTAATATACAAATGATAACATCACTTAACTTTGATGCATACATATCTCCTCTTGAATCTTCTTTGACCATATTAGCTTTATTTGGTTTTCCTTGGTGTGGCCCTTCTTGCTTCATCCTAGCTTGCATGAGTATTATCCTTTTCTTGAATCCTATGAATGGGATTCCCAATGAGGCATCTTCTTTGGTTCATAAAACTTCTTTTGAAGATTCCATCACAGGATCTGAAAGACTCTTGCCTTGTAAATGTTTCTTTTATTTTTATGATGAAGGTCTTCTAATATTCTTAATCATCATGAATTTTATTTCGTCTCGGATGAGATCCTATACTAGGTATGCTCCTTCTACATGAATATGTTGAGCTATATCTACCATGCTCCTATATTCTAGAAGATATTTCTAACCATGCATTTTGTTCTCATTATAAATGATACTTCCTCATGAGTATCTAGAACTCTATATGATTTATGCCTCTAGATTCTAGACGATGTTTCTGGCCATGCCATTTTTATTTTATTCTTACATGCCTCTATCCTACTCAAAACTTTGAAAGAAAACTTGAAGTAAAGATTTTGACTTAGCCATAGTACAGATTTGAATCACCTTCTTGCTTTTGCTTCTTTTCCTATTCTTTCACCTCTCGATTCATGTGAACTTATTCCCTCTTTCATTTGTTGTTGTTGTCCTTCTTTAGACTAGAAAAATTCTTTTTGTAGTGCCCATATTCTTGGCATCTGTAGCATCGGATTTTGGAAATGTATTTGTTGTTTTCTCCTCATGGACAAAATTTTCAAAAGTTTCCCTTTCTTTTGGCCATGGTAGAAAATTCTTTCTCCTTTGATCCCACATCTTCCTTTTCTTTAACTCTCGTATCATCTATCTTGGATAGAGACAACATTTCACTGAGTGTGTTTGATTCATTCTTCGCATATATTCTTGATGTGACCTTGCCCCAATCATCAGGTAGAGAATTGAGTACTACAATTATCATTTCTATGTCAGACATGACTTCCACAAGCTCTTGAAGTTGATCCCTCATCTCAGAGATCTTCATGAAGTAGGCAGCTACTCCTTCCTTCCATATCTTCATCTTGTACAATTCATTTATTAGAGATATCACTTCTCTCGCCGTGGATATCGAGAATAGCTCTACTAGGTTATCATAAATTTATTTTGATGTTTCAAATTTGGAGACATAAGGAATGAGAGAGTCATTGATAGATTCTATTAGAATCCTTTGAGCCCTTGCCTCAACCTTATTGTACTTGGATAAGGCTTGAGTTTTCTCCTTAGCAGGGATAATGATATTCATTTTGACATGCTCTAGGAGCTCATTCTCCTTAAGAAGTAAACCAGTCATATTCTTCCATGCAAAAAAGTTATTGGTGCCTACCAATTTGTTGCTTTCCTTGGAAAAGCGCATTGATGTATATAAATAAGGGGACATATACTTACTTGATATATTTTGAGATGTAATGGATTTTCTTTCTCCTTGAAGACTTGATGGCTTGCATTCCTAGGATTTTCATGGTCCTCAAGTTTCCTTCTCCAAGTGGACTTATTTCAGGAAGATATTTTCTTGGTAACTTGTAGATGATGTAGGTCCCTTTTGGATTTGCTCTTCTTTGTAGGTGCCTTGTGTGAGGCTCTTCTTCTTGCTATGTAGTCTTCCTTGATGAATGATATATGGTAGGCCTTATTTTCCTCTAGTATATTTGGCTTGATGCTTCAGCATTGTAGATGCCTTTCGCTGATGAGTGTTCTTGATATGCCCTTTCCTTGATGTGAAATCGGGTGTATAATGATTCCTTGAGAGTAGATAACAATTTGTGAAGTATTTTTACTCTTATTTCGAGCTTAAATATTCTTATTTTCTTATTAATGTATGTGTGTGTGCTTTATCAAACTTATATCAAAACATAAAACAAGAACACAAGATGTTGGCTCTCTTCCAGGGCCAGAACCTCTCTTCTCTTGAGAGGAAAACTCTTTAGTAAGTTTCTCTTATTGAAGCTTCTTCTTGATCAATGAAAAACCCTAGACCCTTAACAATAATATCCCCCAACCACAAGTGAAGTAATTCCTTCTTCATGCACCTTGTTTCCTAACACTTTGTCCTACGTCTTCCAACACTTTGTTCCCTAACACTTCATCCTCCTACTTCCCTCAAAAATTGGTGATATACCTTCTTACTGTTAGTTCTAGAAGAGGTATTTTATTCTTAATCTTTAGTGAACTCTTTCACATAATATGATTCCTTCCTTCTCTTGACCAAACAATCTCCTTCTTGATTTGAGTTAGTAGACTTGATGTGACAACACTAAAACTCTAGATTTTCAGACTTGTGGGAGGTTTCCCTTAGTTTTTGACTCCTTTCTCCTTTGCTTGTGAGAGTCTCTTATTCACTCAGGTAGGAGGCCTTATAAGCATAAGTTAATAGCCAAAACAAGGAGGAATATATCACTATGATCTTGCTATTGTTATATCCATATACTACCCTTCTTTTCTCACACGTGTGACTACGTATACTCCTTAGAACAACCTATAAACTTCACTTTGGGTCTGTCCTTATTCGCTTCACTAGAGGTTCCTTGTATTTCAATTTTCTTCACCCTATCTTGGTTCTTCTTCTTCGCTAACTTCAGAGGTAGATTTCATTGTATTTATAGGAGTGGAAAACCTCTCTATATATAGGAGTTTACCTCCTTTACAAAGACTTAAGGCCGGCTAGAGGATAATAGGCCGACTTGACATATCTAATTCAGATTTCTTCTTTGTATGTGTCGTTGCATGGAGGAGACTTGTTGACTTTGCTTGGAGGTATTCTCTTGACTCTAATACATAAACATACAAGGTGTAACACAAGGTATTCAACCTTTTATTTTGACTATTTGACTCACCTATAGCACTTTAACTTTTGCTAGACCTATTTCAATGAGCAAGAAACTCATTGACATATATTATAAAAGTAACATTTTTTCTTGAATAAATACAAATTTCAAAAGTACATTTACGAAGATTCAACCTAGTTACACTTCCTTTAACAATGGGTGTACTTGCATTGTGAGGTGACAAAAGGGGGAACATTGTGGACAATGGAAAATCACGTGGCCACAATAATATTTCCATAGATTCGAGAACTTTACAAGTTGAACTTCTAATATCATAGTGAAAAATTGTTCTTACTCAAAGCTGGAACAACTTGCCAAGACAAAAAATAAAAACTATAGTTGAATTTTTTGCATTAATGAGCAAACATTTCATGTATAACAATTTTTTATTTCAAAATATTGAATTCTATAGACCTACAATTTTTAAATTTATTTGTCTAAATAAAGTTTTAGGTACTATAGAAGTGCCATAAATTGAGCATTGTGCATATATTTTCCTTGTCTAATCTCACAAACGAATGTGATGTGTACATTTATCCTAATGATTTCACCTCCATATCCAATGTTACTTGGATTTTTCCTTTGATGAAAAATGATTCTTTAAGATTAAATAGTCCGGGTGGTCATCTCGTTCATTTGTGGTCTTCGGCCTGAAGGACCCTAGACGATTTTATAGTTCTCCTTTGTTATGATTTATAATATCTACTTCGAGTTGCATTTACAAGTTTATAATACAAGTTTAGTGTCACTTTCTAATCAATTATCATGAATCTCTAGGAACAAATTTTGAATGATTGGGGAGAGGAACAATTGTAATCATGAACAAAATTTTTGGGAATGTTACAATGGAAATTCTTTCGTCACTGATTATATGCAAGGGAACTTATTTAAATTCTCATATGTTAAGCAAAAACATTTCTTTTTCAATATTCTATCACCATTCAATGTCTTCTTTGAATACTAAAAATAGGTTGATTATAAGGACCAACTTTACAATCGACAATAACTCTTTAGTCAGACAAATAACCATTGTTTTATGGTTTAAAAAGAATAATATTTGGTGAATTCTTCCTCTTGCACTCTTGCATTAAATGACGTTATTTCTAGGACCAAATCTCTACTTATTAATGGGTAGGGAACCTTGTTAGAATTCAAGTTTTTTTGGCTTATTTTTATTTATTCGAAGTTCTTTCCAAAACACACCATGAGGCACTACACTAAATACGACATACGTCCATTGATCTATATTCCAGGTTTGAGGACAACCCTATTTTTTGTTTTTTCATCATATAATATTATAAAATATGAAAGCTAAATATGTACGCACAACAATTGAGGCAAGGGATAGTCAGTCCATGGCTGAGGGGGGTCATCTATGGGAATCATATATTTCTCCTATCAAGGTATGAATATTGACACATGGCAAGCAAATAGGTTGGTTATAAGATGATGATTGGATTACAAGATTAGGTAGGCCAACCAATGATGAGGAGGATAACAACCTTCAAAGAAAATATGAAACTAAACTATAAATTGGCTTCATATGATTGGTGGAGTTTCTTTTGGGTGAATAAGGTAAAAAAAATCAACCAAAAAGGATGACAAAAAGAAAAAAAAGGGGGAGACCACAAGTTCAAACAATGTCCAAAACTGAGCTCTCTTTCCATCAAGTGAGGGGATTCAAGAAAAATCATCCTATTTTTTGTCACAAGAGTAGTCCCCTTGAGAATCTTGTTATTCCCTAGAGTTTGGCTTGGGGCTGGGAGTTGCATAAGAGAGAGAGTTCAATTTACAGCTTTCGTAAGGTGGTGAGGAGAGATATCATACTTAACTCAGTTTCCTATGGTTTAGTAAGATAATTATTCCTCTCATCTAAGTCCTAGTTGTGTCTCTTGTAATGTTATGTTACAGAGGATCAAAATTTAAAATGTGCATGCCTTGTTATATAGTGATCTATGTTTAAATAATGCGAGGACAAAATCTAGTTATGGGTTATGTTATAGAGGTACTGATATATAATTTATTTCCTCTATTGTATATGCCATGTATATGGTGTGTTCAGATCGATATGAAATGATATTGTGTATAATATGTTAGGGTGACAACACCTCGATGCATACATCCTAACTTCTTACAGGAGAAAGGGGTCATGCTTTGAGTATCTCCAGGTAAACAAGCAATTGTTAGTAATTGTGATCCATAAACATTGAGCTTTGTATTCCACAATGGTGATTCTTCTCAATCCCTAAGTCAAAGTTATTGTTGATTGTGCTTCTCACTTGTTGGTTGTTTTCCTCACCTTACCACAGGCTATACATCATGTTATCACAACTTCCTGGTGTCCACACTTTGTATTCTAATGTAGTATCATGTCTATTTCCTAAGTCAGGTTGTGATTCAAACATACATAGCACCAAAAAACTAGACCTGAATGTTTTCTCTCCATGGCATAGAAACCCAATTTGACAATAGTCATAGGATGCATAATTGGAGGTATCAAGCACATGGTTGCCCTTGAATTTCTTAGCATACATGCCAAATTTTACCCATGGCTCGATCCTTCAAATCAATGGGAAGCCTTGATAGGCCTCGATAAGCCTCGATATGAGCTCTCATACTAGAGCATAGACGACAAAATGTGGATCATGATTGAAAAATATGGGCACATAGACCTCCTTGCCAATAGCACCGGAATCTATAGTGTCAAACCCATTGCCCAATTGTCATTGGCTCTCCTTCAGTGCACTTTCGATACCAAGGGCCAACAACTATCAAAAGGAAGAAATCAGTTTTCCCTGGACTAGATTTTATAGATATGAAACACCCCACATTAGTTTTAAATAGAGACACTAGTTTATTGCCCAACAAAGGCTCCAATGGGATGAAGTGTTCTGAGTCTTTTGTTTTAGATTTCAGACTATGTTTGGGTTAGCCAAGTTGGAAGTTTTATGTGCTCGATTCAAAACTCGAGGCACTAGTTCCAGATATTACATCGTAACTAGAATAATTACACAGATAAACAAACGAGCATTCATTTGAAGTTTTGTTTCCCATTTATTTTTGACGGTTTTATCCATTATGGAATTGAATTCTCAATAGTTGATGACTTGTGGCGGGGGTGATAAAGTTAGGGGGAGAAGTTGTTCTCTTTGTTAATTATACGCATCATATCAAAACTAGATTGCGTTTACAAGATTATAGCACTACTGGAACATGTGCTATGTAAGGAAATGATAACTTAATTCTAATGTGAAGATACGGAAAACAAATCATTATTCTCTATGTTACCTAGATTGTAAGGCATAATTGAAAAAAATAATATATATGTCTGGTTAATATTCATGTTTCCTACTACAAAGATTAGGTGAAATCTACTACATTGATTGAAGTTGTAGAAATAGTGATTTTCATGATCATGATCACAAATATAGCTCACATAGCAATAGTGATATAAGATTTGAGAGGCCAACTGTAGATGGGGATTATGAATGCTCACATTCTAAGAGACAATGGTTGTGTGGTGCTGAGGGGAGAGTTGGAAACAATGTCTGATTTACTCTTGATAGTTAGAGAGATAGAATTGTGCTCTACATGCAAATATTTTTTTCTTAAAGCTACATCAGTGGCTTCCAAACTGTATACGTTTGATCCCTAACCAAGGACATGAAATGCACCATGTTGCAAATCAAGTTATTTTGTTCCATAATAATCCAACAGAATTCCTGTAGTAGTAATGACTCTAGATCCCTTTTCGAAAGAGCTCCCAATCATCATTCTTTGAACATGATAAAAATGACTTCCTTTAAGGACACGTGGCTGCCCCATAGTCAATTAACATCCCATACTGATGAGTACAAAGAGCGAATATCTTGATAAATAGATTCACCTGCATGCTTTCAGCTGCCAAGAAAAATGGCCATAATGGACATTTTCCTACTGCAGCAAGTCCCTTTACCAACTTCCATTCACTTCATAGGGAAGAGCTACTCATACATATTTAACAATCATAAATAATGCTTTCCATGGAATATGTACAAGAAATTCATATATTTTATAGAATAGACTATTACAAAATGAATCTAGAGTGAGAAGTGGCTGTCAGGAGTCATCGCTACTCAAAGATGAGGTTGTTGATGCTAAGTTCTTTAATATTATCCTTATTTATCCAAGAAATATGTATCCATTTTTTATTGCGGGAATATGATCTTGTACAATATTGTGATGCCTATAGAGGATTAACCTTATCTTACACCGCTAGCTTTCTTCTCCTCTTATATAAATAGGGGAAGGAGAGGTCCCTCTTATACATTGTTTTGACCATGTTATCTTAGAGATGGGTAGCACGTTGGACTTGATCCTTTCTTTCTTAAAACTCTTCATCACCTTATTTCTCTGTTCTAGAGTACCAGGTCTTAGAGTAGTGAATAATTCTATTAGGGATAATATTTGATCTTAAAGGAGGTAAAATAACTTGTGATTATGAGAAACCGTAAAGGATAATAAAGCATTGTTGTTTTAACTCATGTGAGATAAAAACACTAGAGTAGTGGTGAGGAAACATCTTGGACACTTATGGAAGACCTCAAAAAAGAAAAAGTGGTTGTGCATTACAAGTGGTATCAAAGCTCCCACGTTCAACACCCAGACCTAATGTGATCTATTGAAAATTTCAATATGATTGCATGTCATTGGTGTTATGCTATCGTAGTCTCTAATGGGTTTTGAATGGAGAACATCATAATGCATAGGAATGTGAATAAATTTTTGGATCTGCATATATTTATGGTAGTATCTTGAGAGATATACCATTGCTAAAAGTTGTTGGGCTTTGGGAAACTCCATTTTCCTTTCAAATATTATCACTTTGTTGGGGAATAGGTTTCTCATTTATTATGTGTATTATGAAATTCTTTAGAATCTAGGGAAGTAATATTAGACTAACCTACATATGTCAGGGATCCTATTGGCTTGCAAAGCTAAAGAAAAGAGAGGATGGATGTCCCTTAGTTACTATTCAATAGTCCATCACTCCACTCACTTATGAAAACCTTAGAAAGAAAAAAAGTTTGAGGACTCCATATCTTACAGTTGTTCTGTATCCATTATTGTTATGCTTAATAGAGCTAATCTAGGTGATCTCATCCCATTTAACTAACTCATCATCTATCTATTTGGTACAATGTTATGTGTGAGGATATACATGCATCACTAAAGATTGTTTTCATTTGTTGCAAAATGCACAAGAAATCTTCTTCTCCATTTTTGTTAAGTTTATGCTTCAACTCTATATCAAAGTTTGGATTTCAGGGTACCATTTTCTTAGATATTAATATTGGTGTACTTGAGTGGATATTTAGGATATTCATCCACTAGAGTGGTAGGTTTAGTAACAATTTATACTATTGTTGAAAACTTCTAGTAAATTGTTTATTTTAAAGTTTCTATTGTTTCAACTGAGATTTGGAATCTAAAGTTCTTGTGCAAGCTATTGTAAAATCAACAAGGTTTTGGAAAGGGTCAAAATTATATTTATCTAAGCTCTCAGAAAATAATATGGGGAGTTTTTATCAAATTGAATTGCCAATTTAACCTAGTTCTAATTACATAGGTGATGATGAGAGGACTTTCCCTAGATAGGAGACTTGGTGTATGGCTTATTACATAACCAACTATTAATTTATGACTACTAAATCAACAACCCATTAGCAAGTAAACCTGAATTGGAATGACCCTTTTCCATTTCTAATTTTCAATGGACTGTAAAGCAACAAGGCATCATAACCTCCTCCCAAAAAATGGGAAAATTATTGCAGCGAAGCTGGAACAATGGATATCATTTATAGTAATACTTGCATCCTATCTTTTCAACAAAGTTTAATCAAATTAAAAAACAAGACCCTTGGCAAAGAAAACCAATAGACATAAATTTTGGGCCAACAAGTGTGTGTCTCTATATTAATCAATAGGAATAGGTGGTTGGACTTAGATTTTATTTTCTTTCTCATCCATAAACATGGAGAACACTACCGATAGCACACTATCAAATTGAGAAAATTGTTTGGGTTAAGTAGTTGTGGCTCACATAGGACTTGCACATGCCTAGTCTGGTTGCTCCACATTATCATGGATCCATGGTAACATGCAGGACTAAGCCTAACATGGTTTTAAAATGGTCATTAACTATAGAAGAACTCGGATGAAATTTTTTAGCTATTGTATTTTCTGAAGGCAGGTAAGGAGGCAAAGAAGGTAAGAGTAGTTGAGCTTTGAGGGGTCCTTGACTTCAACAACATTTTAGTTCACCTATAGATTCAAAGGAATTCTTCTTTATGATCCAATGCAACATATAGAACAACTTTTATTCACCTTGGTTATTGTGCAACAATATTTCAAGTGCATTAATTATGCACACTATAGTAGGAACTTTACTTTTGTAAGCATCTTGTGCTTGATGTATACATGCATGCTCAAATCCATTCGGTCTTGAGTGAGGTCTTATTCCAAAATTTAACTGAGTCATATTTAACATGTCTCTGCTTTTAGTTAGGTGCAATAATTCTATTTTTAGAGGTGTCATTCCAGTTCTTTTTTAGTCTTTCCAGTATTGTTTCCATCTCTTAGAAAATTGCATGGAAGATAAAGTAGCTAGATTTAGATTAGGGCACACTTTCTTATGTAAGGAGGTGATATATTACGGGAAATCTTCTTTTCTAAGTTTGGTGCACTTTCCAGGCATCTAGGGTTATTTTCTTCCATATTATAGAGAAGACACACAACAATAATGATGGAATTTCCTTGGAATCCAAAGCCCTTTTTTATCTATGAAAGAATGGTAGGGTGCTTCATTAGAGTAGTGGGACACTCAGGGTTATGAACAATTGCTTTATAATTCTTCTTTGCAGGTAATGAAAAATTATGTGATTGAGTTCCTCCATATTCTCTTTGTTGTCCATTATTACCAAAATAGTGTTTTGTAGATTTAGTTCTCTACTATGTTCTAGTTTTTTATATTATGCGGTGTCTGTACCTTTGAGTATACAAATAAAAATTTTGAGTTTATAGAATCAATTGTTTTGAGAAGTGTTTAGATCGTTTTTAGATTTGTGCCTCTATATTTTGGTTCATGGAATTACAAATTTCTGTATTATGTATTGAAATTTAATAAAATGGAGGAATGTGTATGATAATTGGACAATAGGGAAGTCAAGTTGTAAGTTGGATTAGGAACAATAATCAGGAATGGATGTGCACTAATTGTTTCCAAATAATTCAATGGAAATTGTGTTCATAACTCATGACTTTTTCTTGCAAAAAACCCCAACTGAGTTCTCATGATCCATTATATCTCTTATTCATGTCCAAATTAGTTATATAATTTTCTTTTTATTGGCAACAAAACCAAAGTATTGAGCTTACAATCGATGCTTTCAATAGATTTTGTAAGGTGGATTATCTTAACGTTGTAGTAAACAAGTAATGAACCAACCATGAAAGTAAAAAGGATTATTCTAAAACCCCAAGAAGAAATCTATAAATATCCATAAAGGGTACATATATAACAAGTTATACACCAATCAATTCGATCAAAATTTGCTTGGTTAGAGCTAAATGGATCCATTTCCCAATTAGAGCTTGACAGTTAGAATTTTCCAGTCAACATGTAGGAAACGATATATAGTACTCTCAGTGAGTATTCTATTATTCAAAGGCCAAAAGGAATAGGAATGACTTATTCCACTCCTTACAACCTTTTGGAATACTAGAGTTCTTACTTTTCTATTGCTAGACACTTACAGGTTGATGTGGAACACTAGTCAACTGAGATATTGCAACAACAGATGCCAATACATCAATAATACAAGTAGGATAGGAGTATTGAGATAAAAAAGTTTGAGTTGATACATGCGTGTTAGAGGTGGAATGTAAATTTGTGTGTGTTTCATAAGGGGGATAATGACCAACACTATAAAAAATCTTCTATGAATATTATTGTGAATACCAAACACAAGCCGAAATGAATGAAGTTAAACATTAGAACTAGTTAAGACACAGTCTCTGGGACTGAAAATGACACAAGTCGAGTTACTAGAACCTATTGTAGATTGTTGTGACAGCTAGAGCCAGAAACATTTCTTATTTTTGCAAGAGATATTGTTGTATATGGAGCTATGATTTTGTCATTGAGCTTGGAGACATAACAACCTAATGCAGCTTATTTTGTGATTGATGTATCACAGTCATCCTTTATTATTGTTCCATTTCTGGTAATGCTCTTCCTCACATGTGCCACTATGAACATGGCGTTTATTTGTTACCTTTTATTAATACGTCAAAGTTATCAGCTTCTACCCTCCTTTCCTATTATTTGTTTAAGTTTCCTACCAATTTTCTCATTATCTAATGTTTTGTCTTGTAGTTTTTTACATTTCTCTTACCATCTGTGCTATGTATTTGACTTTTGTTGCCTAATGGTTAAGAACATGTTACAAAGGTGGTAGATTATGCACACTTGCATAGACTTTAGTAGTCAAGTTGTTGCATAGAGGGGGTCCCTTATCTCACAAACAAGGGGGTCTCATACATCAATTTGGTCTCCATCTTGGTAATTAATTGCGACGTTAAAAATACATCATTATTAGTATTATTATGATAACATTATAAAAGGATATTAGGTCAATTGATTTAGTGAACAATTGGTTTCCCTAGTGGCATGGGTTCAAATCTCTAGATACATCTTGTAATTGTCCTTTCTGTGGAAATAATGAAGGAGTTATTACCCCAACGAATTATTGATTCACCATGACAAGAAAATAGAAAAATTATTATTAGTATAATATTTAATTTTATGTATGATGTTACTCTCGAAAGCTTTGAAAATTTTCCCTTGTTAGATGGTGTTGTTAAAGGTTACTAAATTTATTGGTGGAGCATTTAGGAAAATGCTATTTATGTTGTCAATCCTTTCAAGCATAAACGATATAATATTTATTCTTTAGTTAATTTCATTGAATTTCCAGTTAAAATGACCAAATTTATCTATGATAGAAAAGACTTGAATGCAACAGTAAATATTTCTTTTGGTTTGATTGCACAAAGGCCCTTGGAAAATAGATGTGTTCTCTTTATGAGATATATTCAATCAAACCAAAATTAGCTAGGTTGATTTACCCTTAGGTATTTTTCCAAGTGAATTTCCTATGGTGAAAGAATTTAATTGAAATATTTAAATTTCAAACTGAGGCCTACCTTGCATTACTACTCTCCTCTCATGAATGTCAAAAAGTCTTTGTGTAGATGGAAATTATGAATGAAAATTTAAATTCCTATGAAGATATCGGTGCAATGTATAATATATGAAAATATTATTAATTTCCAATCAATGACCCTATTGAAGTGACTAAGAAGGGGTGGAGTACTCCCTACATTTCCTCAACCTCCCCCTATGCAAATCCTGGTTGATATCCCGATGATCAAATTTCCACTTTTTATCCATCATTTCTGAAGACAAAATCCACCCTAAATTCCACTAACACAGACCAAGTGATAAGCCAAAAGTGGCTATCGAAGGCTAGAAGGCTGGGAGCCAAATTCAAATGATAGTGAGCAAGGTCATGAACAAGCCTTCCTAACATATAAACCCACTTCCTTTGAACATATAGTGAAATCCCTAGATAGCTGACCAGGGACTATTCTTCTCTTTAGTGAAAATTCTCATGTCTTAATCCATCATCAATTCAACCATATCTATATCAATTATTTCCCAATTTCGTTTGTGTTTTAGGGTTAAGCTAAAACACTCTTTGTTTCTTGCATGCTTGCTTAAAAGAAACTATTGACTGCTAAATTGTAATGGAACAAAATGTGAACGAAGAGTAGATGCAATGAGGGATTTTTAAAGTGAGCCATATCATTCATTTATAATGTCCACATCAATTATATTTATATTACGAAAATGTGACAAAATGGAGAGGCAAGATAAAAATTGATTTTGAGCCTTTATCTACAGAGCTAAAATCAAATCAGATACATGGAATTATCATAAAATGGTGCACATGCCCATAATTTTACATAGGGAACATTGTAGATAAAGCTTGCATTATAGAAAACCATTTCCTTTATGCTTGAGTTGAGCTTATTTTACAACAAACCAAAGTTTTTATTCTTGAATAAAACCTAGATTACAACAACCATAGCTTTTATGATTGCATAACCCTTTTTGTACATGTGTGTATGTGCATGTGGTTTTTAGTTAGTGAAATCCCAGCAATTGTAGAATTTGGAAGGCCAAATATACCTAACCATTTTTCTTCCATTATTGCAATTGTGTAGTGAGTCTTTTTTATATTCAATCTTGTGGCCTTTATACCTTTTAAGAACTTTGTTTTAGAAAGGGTGTGTTACAAGTTCTATGACCTCACAATGCTAAATATCATGTCTTTTAATTCCCACAAAATGTGTCTTATGAATTTATCCCCTTCGAAATATTGGGATTGTGATATTATGACAAAAGATAATGATGAACTACGTTTTGCTCACATGTATACATTGTCGATGAAGTAGAACAATTTGATTAGTTCAATTTCACTATTGAGGAGGAGGAATTAAATATGCATGGAAGATAAACTATAACTTGTATAGAAATTTAAGTAATGTATGGAAAAGATTGCTAATATCTATACCCATATAATGTCCACATTGAAAATCCATTTATTGCATGGATTTTCTATTTATCTATTGATATGTATACTACTTTGCTATTGTTACTATCATCCATCATTAAAATATTCCTTCATTTTATCGATTGAGACGAGAAAATATTAAGTGTTATTATCAAAATATTTGATGTAATTTCTCTTACTCCCCTTACAACATGTCTACTCCCTATATACATAAAATCTTGTATTTCCTCTTATTTAGAAGGCATACATGACCTTTACCTTTACACCTATTCTATAAGAAATACACCTCTATAAATAAGTTTTTGCTTCCACGATTCATTCATCAAGGCTAGTGATTTTTTTCAGTCCACTTCAGCTTTATTGCATATGCAATTTGAAGAAAATTATCACTAGAATTATTAGTAATCAAGTCATTAGTGTTTCCTTATTTAAGGCATTCTTCCTTATTTTTACTAGATGGAAGGCCCATTATATCCACAAGAACTGGTTGAAATGTTACAAAAGGAAGTAAAATAACAAGGCTAATTTTTTATAAATTCGAGGTTGCAAGAAGAAGAGAAAAGGTTATCCATCCAACAACTAAATGAGGAGAATGATGCAACAGATCAAGTAGCACTAAGAACATAACAAGTTCTAATCTTATAAATCCTTTTCTCATGTTCTCGTTCTCTTTCCCACTTAATTATCATGAAAAGTTAAAGAGAAGGCTACAAAATGAAATATTTAAAAGTTGTCTAGTTTGGTAGTGTTCGGTAGAGAAAATAGAATTGTCAATCTCCCTAACATAGCCTTGCAGACATGTATTAAAATTTCCCTTTTACTTTTTGTTGCTCTTAAATAAGAATATCTTGAGAAATTTTGTATTATTGTGCCACTTATAGAAGAATATTTAGTTGCAGTTTTCCCTGTATAGCTTTAAACTGTAAATGAAAATGGTACATAGTTCATCACTCTATAAATGATGAGATTACTTACTGGGTAGACTTCAATATGTATCTTTGCATAATAACATAATTGTTGTAAGAACTAATGAAAAATTTGATGTTAGACTTTACAATTAATTTCATTTCTAGGGTTTAAATTCTCTTTGTTCAAGGATACTTTGGTTGCACAGAATAAAATTTGGTTGATGTTTGCACCTTAGCTTCCAAGAATTATAGGTCCCAGTTTCTCAATAATATGTGCCTCCAGGAACTAATAAATTTTTACAGCTTGTGTCTCCAACTATTCTAGCACCAAACACTTTGTAGGGAGCTTCCATGACAATTCCTGTAGTTGGTATAATGGGTCAATGACCACAAATTTCCAGTAGTGCGGAAAAGCGTCTAGGTTCAAGGATTATTAGAGAAAATTCCATTGGACCTATTAGAAATGTTTCTATTATGCATGGTGTTCAAATTAATTGCTCCCTTGTCACTCAAGCAATATGGTCTCAAGCAAGCAAGTTCACCTTTTCAATGAACATTAATTCCATTAGTACCATCAAAGCCCTTACGAGATAACATAAAATCCAATTTCTTTGTAGGATGAAGTTGTTGGAAATAATATTGAGAGGGGGGTGAATCAATATTAGTCAAGTTAATAATATTTTTCTTTTCATACTCAAATTTATATACACTACTTCAATGAAGGTAACCTGCTTGTATATGCAACTGTGTTTAAGGAAACCAGCATATATCCAACAAACCTATGATTCAGTTAATTCATCATATGTTGGTATTTAATCTGTGCATCAGTACTTTATTAAGCATTAAACAGTAACCATGTGTAGTTAATAATAGAATGAACCATCCCACATAATCAACACACATGAACACCAAGATTTGAGGTGGAAACCCAATGTGGGTGAAAAACACCTACTACTATTGTTTCTGTCTTCTTTTAATAATGAGAAAATCTTTTTACAACAATGTACTGATGTAGACTCATACTAGTATGCAGGCTTCTACCTGT
Source organism: Pinus taeda (assembly GCA_000404065.3). Classification (NCBI taxonomy): domain Eukaryota; kingdom Viridiplantae; phylum Streptophyta; class Pinopsida; order Pinales; family Pinaceae; genus Pinus; species Pinus taeda. Next base: position 86,920 of record APFE031424425.1, on the reverse strand, counting down.
AGAAGGTTGCTACCTTCTCTTGTTCTCCAACTTCTACTGGAAGGGAGCTACAACCCCCTAGCTCTTATACTAGCTGATATGTTTACTAGTATGTAGGTGCCAAACTATAAAAGGCTTCATCCTTCTTTATTCCTTGAGGTACCACATTTCATGAATTTTCATACTGGATACTCCAGGAACACAACACCATAATCTGGAGGGCACGTTTCATATAATCTTCACACTAGACCCTTTATCAACATTGAAGATCAAATCAATCACCACTGCACTACAACCATCAAATACATATGCATTAACCAATCATTGAAGCTTAATCATAAATATCTGAATCACCCACAATTGAACTCTAAAAGTCTGTCTTCACTCAAGCAAATCATAATCAAACAATCTGAACATTCAGTATACTGTCATCAAACTACAGTCACCAAAACATAGAGCACCCATAATACTGCAACAACATCCAAATCTAACCGTAACTTCAAATATCATATTAGATAATGTATATGCTATTTAGATGTGTTGAAATAGCTTGTATATGTGCTTTTATCAAAGCCATCCAGCGTACATGTCTACAAATATTAAGCCATAATTTTTTATCTATTCCGAACTTCAGTCATACACAGATCATAACATTTATAGAACAACACATGTGTTAGTATTCAGATCTAGACTATACATGATCAAACCATATAATGATAATTCATTTCAAGCCTTAAGATCCTGATTCATTGTTAGATCTTCTCCCTCATCAACTTCTAAGGTTCATCCTTGGTTCAGATCAAACAAAGCACCATAAGCCGACATCCTCCATCCTGGATCTCATAGTTCATCAAATATTCAGTTCTTGCTCACTTGACCTAGTGATATTCTACTCCTTTTATAGTTTTAGGCCTTTGTCAATACCATGGACCAAAACCACTTAGGACCAATACGTTGGAACAAATACCTAGGGTCAATACCTTAGACCAGATACCTTGGACAAATTCCATGGATCAAAATACCATGGAATAAATACGCCGAACCAAAAACTTAGTTTTCTAAGGTATACACACTTTTCTTTCTGTGAAAGTGCATGTGTACATATACGCTACTTGTGGTCAATGAACTTGCATGTATACACAGCTTGGTCAAGGTGAACCTGCGTATACCTCTTTTTCTTCATTCTTTGTAGTCTGTTCTATAATTCTTTGTTGTTAACATGCTTCTTTGTGAACTATCATCTAAGAGAGTTGCCATTGTACATTACTTCTCAACTGCCCTGCATTTTGTCACATCAGTAAACATAATTGTCATGCATTCTATCACATTTAATATCTCTTTTGTAGAATCATCTAGTTACCATATACTAATGAGTTGTTTCGCTACAAGTGGGTTGTCGTCAAGTACAACACATGCATCATAATGTGAACAATATCCTCCTTTGGACTTGATGGAAACCATGTTGGTGTTGATTACTGTAAGCTATAGAAACTATTAGAGATAACAAGCAACACCAAAGTACTCTCCCCCTTTGACACCAAGGGCAAAGGGCGGACCAAGATATTCTCCCCTTTTGATATTAAGGAAAAAGGGATGCCAAAAATAAGACTTTCATAGCTGAATATAAACATTGATCATGCTCCCCCTAAGGACATGTTGAATTCTCTAGTTAAGCTCCTCATTTGTACATGATGAGATGCACTGTATCATCCATGCTCCCCCTCAGCACATGCAGATTCTACAAATATTTTCCAAAAGAATGACATGACTCTGTACATACATCACCAATGAACTTCCTATCACCAAGGACTCATACATACATCCATCTCCCAACCAAATGGGGATATACCAAATTTTACTCATCCACCCAACCAAGTGGGGATATACATGATTGAAATATACCAATTTTTACATCATCCTTCCCATGCATAGTGGGGTTACATATCACATCATATGATGAAAAAGGACTCACCAAAAGACTACAACAAACAAAGACAAATTATTACATCATGGATCTTTATATGACCTTTAGAACAAAGACCAAATACCTAAAGAAGACCATGATAGTCATCAGCAACTATCATACACCATGTATGATTCCTCCATAAGAATGTATCAAAAACATCCAAACTAGCAACCTGTATATGTCCATAATTAGTTCCCAAGATATAACAATGTAAAAATAAACCTGTGACAAACTATGTCTACATATAGATATCAACTCATCCTCTTGATATCATCAGGATCAACTTGCTTCCTTTCCTTAGTAGAAAGAGCCTTATCATAACCTTCCATGAATCAACTCAACATATGTGTTGTTTAGTCAATTTACTGTGTCCTAAATTGCTGCATTTAATTGTCAATCCGAGATTCGTAAGCTGACGAAGTGCAGTACGTTATATGTGCAAGATAACCTGTCTCTTACTTTTTGTCGTTTTTGGGTTTTTATTTGCTTTGGAGGTTTTTATCTCGGTTGATTTCCTAATGTGAGATGGAAATTCTAAAAGACAAGTATGGATATAAATGTTCAAGGAAATGATGTTCTTTATAATGATTTCCCAAAACTTCAAACTTCAAAAGGGGTTTAAAACATGTAATGACAAAATTAATTCCTAAAAGAAAATGAAAATCTACCACTATACTAGTCAAACAAACTGTGAACTGTTGATCATGAAACCCATTATCCTTTCTGCTATCTAAATACAAAAGAAACTGTGCTCAAAGGAATCCAAGAATTGCAAGCAAAGTAAATATAATAATCAAATTACATCAACTCATATTCTGGCCCCTCACCATTACTCTCGCTATGGCTTTCGGAGGTAACTGATAATGACATGAGCAATTTAACATCTAACTTGTAGAAAAATAAACTAATATCAAACTACACACTCATCATTCAATCCCTGACCATTAGTCTCGCTATGGCTTTCGGAGGTAACTGATAATGACATGAGAAATTTAATATCTGATCTAACTAATAAAGCAAATGTACAAAACTAAAATAAATAAGATAGTGCTGGAATTAAAAACTAAGAAAAATAAATCAACAGAAGGACAAGACTGACTCCATGTCATTAGTCATTGTAAAACTATGTGAAAATGCCTGGGTTGCCTACTGTAATCTGGAACAAAAACATTGATCAGTTAACCATAGTATAAAGCATGAAAAATTATGGACAGAAGCAAAACGTTAATACCATAAGAGAGGTAGTATATACACGTCAATAACTATGGCATAATGAACATAAGGAAATAAAGCATGAAACTATACAGTAATAAACAAAACCTCGGCATGTGCAGGGGCCCTCAACATAGTCCTCAGATAACAACTATCAACCAAAATTGAGCTTATAAACAGAGTCTTCTCATGTATTCCAAATGGAGTCATAACATAGAAATAAATTCACGGCACAGTGGGCTCATTAATAGTCAAAACTAAATTACAAAAGCTAACTAATATGTGTATGAGAATGCATTATTTGTAACAGAGGATGACATAACTATTTTCCTACAATTTGTGCTGATAAAAGACACGTGAACAACCACGTCTAGGAATCTAGCATTATGGCTGCCGTGAAGATTAAATATTTGGAGGGTGGCTATTGGATTTGGCTTATGGAGCAGTCCACATGTGTTGATATGTCTGATGAGATTGAGGAACGACCACGCAAGCCTTCATGTGGTGAAAAACAGATTTTTGTCACCGTAGGACTCTTATGTTGACCACCGCTTGACTGCCTTTGACTATGGCCTCTTTTGATGAATTCGACTGAGCCAATAGGACTCGGTCCATGTCCACGTCGTTTTCAACTTGCCCATGTGGCTTGATTCGCCTGAAGGCACCTGCAATATAGGCTTTAACAAAATGGTTGCGGAAAGTTGAGCTGGTTGCGAAAAGTGACAAGATTTCGCAGCTCAATGAGCAAAAATCTACTTCAAACAACAACACAAAGACATAGTCAAGAAACCACTTCAAATTCTCTTTTATAACTAATATGCAATGATATTGATGGTTTAGGAGGTTCAGATGAATGGAAAGAAGCTAGAAAAAAGTGTAGGAAGGATGCAAATTTGGGGCTCAACATGTGGTAGCACAAAATCATTCTCATCATATATGTATGTGAAAACACCATAGTCAAAATCATCATCAAGAACTACATGATCGGTTCATAGGTACCTTCACTAAATCATCACTAGGGAACATCCCACATTTGACAAGCATCAACCATGATAATAAACATATGTGCATATCAACCTATCATCATAAAGTAGGAACTCATCATCATTATATGACTAAGTAAGCCATGCGTTCGAAATATCCATGTCTTCAAATACCTATGTCTTTATGAGACCTGAAATAACTCCATTCTCTTGGCCAGCCAACAGTATTTATTAATATGCAACTTAGTTAATCATTCATGTATCCAACATAATGTGTATCCATCAATTACATATCTAGAAAAATGTGAGCTCATGGTCATTTGTCAAGATTTTTGATATCATCAACAACAACAATCATCAACCATGTGAGAGCCAAGAACTATAAGAACCTTGCATCATAACTGCATGCATCTTTGAAGGTATGATGACAACAACATAAATGAGATGAGTGGCTCATCATCAAATAATGAAGTTGTATACTCAAGGTTTGTACTTCTCCTTTTCGTTATGAATATCACCATGTGAGCAACATATACGTATTATATGCATCATTAAAACGTAAATCACAATCATCCATGAATCTGATCTGAAAAACCAACTATGTGACCCCAATGAATACAAGTATCATCTGAGATTTCAGCATCATGTATCATTAAAACACTTTAGTCAGATACGCATCATCACCATTGGTAAGAGTCATTGTGTATCAAATACTTCTAAATATAATGCCAACAATGCATTATTAGAAGCATAACAAATTTTCCCCTTGAACCTCTGACACCTATTCACTATCAGATTTGATAATTCCATATATCATTAAGAAATATCAAGGAATTATCGTAGATCAGATATACATCAAGTTATAGATAACTTGTGTGGAAAAAAACTTCTAAATAACATCCACAGACTGTAGTCATCTATCATCATGATAGAAAAGATAACAAATAATTTTCTGAATCATATCAAATCAGTTTCTTTGAGTTTGTCCTACTGTATTTTTCTCAAACCACATATACGCAGCTGTGCAGCTTCGAACTCACATATATACATGACTTGTCTTCATGAAACTTTCATATGAGATTTAGAACATTTAAGTTTCATACTTTTAGCTTCCCCTGAGTCTCTCATGTCTGTACACTATGCCATGCCACATTTTTATGACTGTACTTCCTTCTCCTTCCATATCTTTGAGTGTGATGATGTTTTCTTCTTTTGGTATGGTGCCTGAAATTTCCTCCTACATGCCTTTGCTATATGTCCAAACTTGTTACATGCATAGCATCTTACATGTTTCATATCTCTTCTATAGCAATCAATGGCTTTGTGACCAAACATATTGCAAGAAAAATAATATCCCTTAAACTACCTGGAAGTTGATGATCTTTCTATGTGATGGTCTTCAACCATTCTACTTCTGCATATTGCTGCAACATGTCCAAGATTATGACATATAAAACATTCAACCGTATTCATTTGAGGAAATAACCAACTATCACTTCCATAGTTAGGAGTAAAAGACTTTATTTCAAGAGTTTCTTTCCTTGGTTGTTGACCTCTCATCTCCTTGTTGAGAATTTTAGATTTTGGATTAGAGTTCCTTGCCTCATTTTCTTAGCTAGATTCACCTTCAACAGATTCATGAAAACCAACACGAGTTTTGGTGACAGGAGACCTTTGTCTACTAAGAATATCATCCAAAATTTTAGTACTATCTTTAAATCATAAAATCTTATCCTTTTTTTCTCATTTACCTTTTAAGATATTTACCTCAACCTGATATTTCTCTTCCTTTTCAATATATTGTTTCTTCATGATTTCTTCAGCTTTTCTTCCTTCTTCCATGTGTTTCCTTAATTAAAGAACTTCGTTTTCTTGTTCTTCAAGAGCTTGGAGTAGTTCTTTATTCTGCTTGTTTTATTTTTCAAGATCTTCTTTTAGAGAGACGATCTTAGCTTCAAGACTTTCATAGTAAATGGATCTATATTTGAGTTTCTTGATTGTTTTTCTCCTTTTGTTTATTTAATTTCTTAATGATGTTACTTCATCCTACAATTTTTCACATTGATATTCCTTTTCCTTGAATTGCTTCCTTACTTTGTTTCCTTCCTCTAGTTGAGCGTTTAGTTTGGTGGCTTCTTCTTTGAAGGCACCCTCCATTTTTTTCAATAGATCTTGCTGATCTCTAAATTTTCCTGTGAGCCTTTTAAATTCTACCTCTATTTGATATCTTTCTCTCTCACCCATAAGAGCAAATTCATTTGTTTCACTATCAATTTCATCATCTTCAAATGGATAGAGAAATGCATCACCAAAGGATAAAAAATTCATACCTAATGGTTTTTTTGCTTGTTCATCTTCATTCTGAGGTGATTTTGAATCTGAAGAGTTACTTCCACATAATCCCCAATCGACTCTCCCGTTGTCATATTTCCTTTGAGATGCCTTCTTCTTCTTAGGCACTTTCTTCTTTAGCTTCTTTCCCATTATTCTATGGATTTCCTTCAAGCAATCAAGTTTCTGCCAAAGGACCTAGCTGTGATGCCAATTGTTGGAAATAATACTGAGAAGGGGGGTGAATCAATATTAGTCAAGTCAATAATCTTTTTCTTTTCATAATGAAATTTATATATGCTACCTCAATGAAGGTAGCCTGCGTGTACATGCAATTGTGTTTAAAGAAACCAACATATATCCAACAAACTTATGATTAAGTTAACTCATCATATGTTGATCTTTAATATGTGCATCAGTACTTTATTAAGCATTAAACAGTAACCATGTGTAGTTAATAACAAAATGAGCCATCACACATAGGAAACACAAATGAACACCAGGATTTAAGTTGGAAACCCAATGTGGGTGAAAACCACCTGTTGCTATTGTTTCTGTCTTCTTTTAATAATAAGAAAACATGTTTACAACATTGTACTGATGCATACTCATACCAGTATGTAGGCTTCTACTTGCAAAAGGCTGCTACCTTCTCCCCTTCTCCAACTTCTACTGGAAGGGAGCTACAACCCCCTAGCTCTTGTACTAGCCAATATGTTTACTAGTACGTAGGTGCCACCCTATAGAATGCTACATCATTCTTTATTGCTCCAGGGACCACGTTTCATGAATTTTTAGACTAGATACTCTTGGAACACCACCACAATTTGAAGGTCACGTTTCACCTAATTTTCATGCTAGACCCATTATCAACATTGAAGATCAAATCCATCACCACTTCACTACAGCCATCGAATACAACTTCATTAACCATCATTGAAGCTCAATCATAAATCTGTGAATCACCCACAACTGAATCATTCAAAACCCATCGTCATTAAGGCAAATCACAATCAAACAATCTAAACATTCAGTATACTGTCATCAAACTATAGTCACCAGAACATAGAGAAGAACCCATAATACTGCAGCAACAACCAATTCCAACTGTAACTTCAAATATCATATTACATAATGTGTACGCTACTTAGATGTGTTGAACTAGCATGTATATGTGCTTTTATCAAAGCCAACTAGTGTATATGTCTGCAAATATTAATTTATAACTTTGCAGCTATTCCAGACTTTAGTCATACCTAGATCATAACATTTACACAACAACACATGCGTTAGTATTCATATCTAGACTATACACGATCAAACCATATAATGATAATTCATTTCAAGCGTTAAGATTCCGATCCATTGTTAGATTTTATACCTCATAAATTGCTGAGGTTCATCCTTAGTTCAGATCAAACAAAGTACCATAAGCCGATAGCCTACATACTAGATCTCACACTTCATCAAATATTCAATTCTTGCTCACTTGGCCTAATGATCTTCTCCTCCTTTTATAGATTTAGGCCTTTCTCAATACCATGGACCAAAAGAACTTGGGACAAATACCTAGGACCAATACCTTGGACCAGATACCTTGGACCAATACCATGGATCAAAAAACCATGGACCAAGTACCTTAGACTAGAAATTTAGCTTTCCAAGGTATACACGCTTTTCCTTCTGAAAGTACATGTGTATGTGTATACACTACTTGTGGTGAGTGAACCTGCGTGTATATGTAGCTTGGTCAAGGTGAACCTGCGTATTCCTATTTTTCTTCATTCTGTGTAGTTTCTTCTGTAATTCTTTGTTGTTAACCTGCTGCATTGTGAACTGTCATTTGAGAGAGTTGGCATTGTACATTACTTCTGAACTACCCTGCATTTTGTCACATTTGTAAACACATTTGTCATGCATTCTATCACATCTGATATTTCTTCTGTAGATTCATCTAGTTACCATATACTAGTGAGTTGTTCTACTACAAGTGGGTTTCCGTCACGTACAACACATGCATCATAATGCCAACATAAGTGATGTTAAATGCATGTCAGCTAATGGAAATGATTATTCTTTAGATTCCTTTTTCAGTGTAGATGTTTTTTCTACTACCCTCTCTCAATGTAAACAGAGTCTAGCTTCCCAACCTATGTATTTAGTCAACACTATTTTACTTTCTATTGTTCTTGTACCAATATTGGTTTCACCTAATCTAACTTTGGCTACGTAGAACCATCTATATAGATCATAGAGCACATAATTTGTGCCTGCATCTATTGGATTTAGTGAAAAAACTCCAAGGGTGGGAGGAAACACCCAACTGTCTTGGCCAAGGATGATGTCGTCTTACTCAAAGGTATACCAAGGATTCCTTTGAGGCGGACATTGATAGGGATATTAAAATCACTAGTGAACAAGCTTGTGGTCTTTTGTTGGGATGGAAGCTTCCAAGAGGTATTGAACATATATATGAGAATATAAAGTTGATGATTATTTCTATGTTATTTGAAGGAAGTGTTGGATCAATTAAGTCATTATGTGAGTTTACTCGATGTCTTTATGGTTTTTGGATTATTGAAATTGGAATTGAATGTAATGTTTCTGAAGGTTGTTATAGACATTTCGGTTGGACACCTTGTTCAACATTGGTTTTGAAGATATTTTGCTGCCTCTACAATTCTCTATTATGTTTGTGTTTGATAGGTTCTTTTGAAAGAGTAATTTTTTTGTCAATATTAAGTATCACATAGATTTCTGATATCCTATATAACTTCAATTTATCTTATATTTTAATGTCTTATTTATGTACATTTTTCATTTCACGAATGATGTACATGGTGGCTTATTCTCTTGTAAAGTGAAGGAATGAAATTCTTCGTTGTTGTGCACTGGCATTTCCTTCACTATTTATTATCTAAATCATATGGAAAGTAGGAAAACTTGTATGTAATGACAAGTGGGTATGTTCCTCCTGTCTCAAATTGAAGTTATCTCTATTTTTCTATCCTTGGACTACAAACAGTAAAACAAAAGGATTTAAGAAAGTGAAGCATAGGAAGACTAAACTACTATATATGGTAGGATACTTGTAGGTTGTTGGACTAATAAATAAGTAAGGGGTTAATTATAATGGCTTAGTGTCTCCATAAACAACATATTTTTGTAATTTTAGTTTAGAGAAAGTAGATGTGACATTTCCTAAAATTCACAGAATCATGAAATGAACTTTTGCAGCGTTCACTAATTCAATGCATATAACATCACATCCAAATAGGTAACTACATGTTTCAAAACCCTCCAAAATTTTCAATGTATGTGCCTTGTTCTACCTTTGATTACACATTTTTCATCAACTCAAACCCTGTAGGTTATCATGGGGAATGCTTGTCATTTTTATGAGTTATTATTTTTTATAAGTAAGTTAATGCTTTATAAAAATTTAGACACATAAGTTAGTCGACAGAAAATTGGATTGTGATGTTATATGATATTGTACTTCAATATCCTTATAAAATCTCTCTAATGTGGAAGCCCTTTTTTCTCTCTTTGATGTCCTTCTCTTTCTAACATCTATGAGTGATCAATGTTCCTAGTCTTAGGTTTTATATGCATTAGGTCTTTCTTACTACTTTCAAATTTTCACTACCCAAAGTTCTCTATCTCTCTCTCTCTTCCTAATGAGTTGGTCAATACAAATATTTGAAGGCTTCTAAAATTGACAGATATATTAAAAATCCATTGTAACTAATAAGGTCATGATAGGTTATAAGCAACAACTATTCTCTCTCTATCTACTGTAATTTCAATATAAGATAATATTTTCTACTTTATCGATTATCATCCCAATAAGTATATAGGTTTTGTCACTTTACCCATAAAAGACTTCTAGTTATGAACTTTATAATTTATATTTTTTCTTTATTGTGTTGTATATTTTTCATGGCATGCTACACATTTTATGATGATGATTTTTTCTCTATTTGTGGTGAAATTTTTTCCTTCATTTTGTGTATTTTCCATCTTGTGGGACTTCAAATGACACATTATTATTTATCTTTTGTTATTCATTTCTTATATATTGTTTTCATGTGCCAGAATCTCTCGACTTTACTTGCTTCTTCATATATAGATGTAGTAATTTCTAGTATAAAACCATCGGTTCCATTTGTAAAGAAACTAGTAGGAAAATGCTCGATCATAGATACTTCTCTTAATGCAAATATGTTTTCCTAGTCTCAATGATGGGGTGTTAAAGAAGAAGGTCTTGGGCTATTATCCTATTCTACTAAAAATGGGACTAACCGTATTTCATATCAACTAAATTTTCCCCTTCATTTCAAATTTTATAATGATGAATCTATTGAGAAGGGAGATTCTGAGGTGGAACTATGAAGAGATCCAGGGCCGCAAGTTATTAATATACGTAATTTGAGTATGAATTGTGAATGTGATTTACAACTTTTGAAGTGTTTAGGAGATGAATACATTCATGGTCGCCTTATATTTTCTTTGATAACAATATTACATTTTGTAAGATAGTTTTGACGTCTAGACATTAGGAAACAGTACATCTGTATACCTGTTCAAGATTTTACGGTGCTTGTTCAAGAAAGTAATGACACCAATCATTTACCTACTTTTTTCGCCAATGAACCTCAGTTTATAAATGAGCTCGTAATATTAGTAGCATTTCATGATGTGATTCCTAATGATATTTGTATTTTGGAAATATTGGCATTGCGGGCCCTCTGTCAAGATAGCTCTAGTGAGTCAATGGTTTTAAATGTAATCACATTAGGAGGACATAGTGGCATCTTAACTAGTCTAATGTAGAACAAAATATGTTCTCTTTCCAATGAATCATCCTATTACTTGATATCTCTAGTAGAATCACTTCTTTTTCTTGTAACAATGCTAGTCTCTTCTTCTTTTGGTTGCACTACTTTTATGAGATGTGGGTTTAATGCCAACATTGCTCCCTATTCTCAAAGAATCATATCCATAAAATATACATTTGGTAACAACTATTGTGCATGTCCTTCAAGCTTTTATGGACAATAGTAATCTTGCTACAACCTCCTTTATGGATTTATGAGGCTTGGACAACACCATAGCATGCTTGAAGCTTGAAATCTGCCATTCTGAAGAGAAATGAGGAAGAGTGGAGAATCACAATTAGGTTGCAACGTAAATTCACCTTAGAAAAATGTTGTTGAGTTAGAGGCAATGAAAATTCCTCAACCTGACACATTGGTCCCTTATCATAGAAGACCTCTTATGAAGGATTTTCCTTGGACTCTATCTCTTGGCACATATGCTCCTGGAAATACTACATGACTATATGATCTTAAGGGAGTTATTTGCCATTTTTCTAGTGCACTATATTGAGAGGATCAATTGACTTTGGTGGTGGGGTTTTTTCACTTCCAGCTATAGTCACAAGTGATATTATTCATGAGGATCCAACTTGTTATTCTATGCTAGATGTTGTTGGTATGCCTAATTCTTTTTTGGATGCCATCATGGTTGGAATCCTCCCTTTTGTAGATTCAGTACCTTCTATACCATAATGATTAGATGATTTATGCCTTAATAACCTTAGACTTCAACCTATTAAATATTTTCATGCTCTAAGATCTTTTGTGAAAAAATTTTACATCAAAAACCTACTTACAAGCTTTGGGAGGTGACACTCCTAAGTCGTTATCATCTGCCTTGAATGAGATGATACCACATGTTTCTTCTTTGAGGGGGAGTATGGTGGATGTGTTGATTTAAATTCTTAAATAAGATTGCAAAACATGGATTTGGCATTGAAGTGTATTCCTTGTTGCAACAATATTCTAGATATTATGTGTGTGTTCCCATGGAGACTGATTTAGAAACAAAAAAGGTTATTTAAGTGGATGGAGATCTATCATTTACAGAAAAATCTAAGTTAGTGGTTGATAATTATGCTGAAAATTTGACTTCAAACATGGAATCCTTTCTTCATGATCGTATAAGAAATGTTACATGTCTCTTGGAGAATATTTTGCATAATACAAATACATGGGCATTTTTTGAGAGAAAGGGTATAGAGTCTATGCTACAACTATTTCATTTACCCCTCTTACCATTTCCATTTGTAGGGGGCCATAATATTTCTATTGCATTTAAGAATTGTTCACCGTAGCGTTCACCTCCTCTCACAAGGGTTGTTTATACTACTTTGAGAGAACACATGAAACCTACAAATGAATTCATTGATTTGTTGGCTAGAGCAAAGCTAGAAGATATTGAGGTAGCTTAAAAAATGATAATTTTGAGATGCCTTGAAAGTGTAGATGGTGTTTTATGATTTTCAACATATCTACTGCTAAACACAACAACAATGATGCATGAAATTGGTTCTCATGATGTACATATAGTCAAGGATGTAGGGATGGTGTATAAAGAATTAGTTTGGTATATATCTCTTGTTATTGATTCAATAGTATATGAGAATAAATAGGTTAACAAGGACCTGCAACTGAAAATTTGGCACCAAATGTAGCAGGTACAGATGCTGGTAGTGACACTAACACAGTTTGAGTTCTTCAAGATGTGAACCCAATGTCTATGAAGAATGAACTTGTCTCTCATTGGTCCATTCAACCTCAATATATTTTTATTATCCAAAAATAATTCATCACCTTCAAAAATAGATCATGGCATCGAAGGTATTTGAAGAATGTGTATTGGTGAGCTTGGGTGACATGAAGATGCATCAGAGGTTGACATTGAAGCCTTTGTAAGTGTAGGCGAAACATCTCAAGAACATGAAATTAAAAGGATGTCACCTAAAGTTAAAATTCAAATAGATTTATTGATAGAAGTAGTAGAAGAGAGGATTACAACCAAGTTGTTTGATCCAACGCCATCCTCCCAGCATGAAAGCCCTCTTCACCTCATTAAAAGATAGATCACCCAACAATACAATGTTTCAAAGAGAAACCAACAACACTTCCTTACAAAATACAAAATTCCAGCGTTTGGATCTCTACGATGAGGGATCCATATATAGATATTTGAAGGTGGGTGAGTCAGCTTTTGGGATTTTCATTAGTATAATTTCACTGATAGTTCTTGGTTCCACTTGGAGATTTCATGATCTCTTACTCATCCCTAGGCGAGTTCAGAGAGGCAAGTGTCAAATCAGCATTTTCTTGAAGATTCTCTCGGTTTCCACCTAGCAACTGCCTTTTCCATTTGTCTGCGCTCGCTCATCATACCCTATAGAAGGGCTTTTCAGTATTCATCACACCCTTTCCATGGAACAGGTGAGATGGATTGCACCCTCAACATGGAGAAGCCTGTATGGTCTAGTTTTGACTAGTTCTAAGCAGCTTTTTAGGGAGAACTTCTGGGAAACGATGTAATCAGTTGACCTTGTTCCTTTAGGATATGAAACAACACTTTTAGAGGTTTAGAAGCCCTTGGTTTATGGAAATATGAGATTGGGGTTGCAGTGCCCAAATATGTCTATAACACTTAATCTCCTCACATTTGACACTAAATAAGGTTATGTATGTAATGTGATCATCCTGTGTAACTCTTGTGAAGGTTTTGGTAGTGCCCACATCGCGATGATTTAGGATCACTTAGTGTAGAAACCAAGAGTGTGGTGGTTGATCTTGACAAAGATTTTCAAGACACTCTTCATGTGGATGATAATTGTAGCTCATCTGAGTTAGAGCCATCACTTGCTTCAAATTGTCACTACTTGAAAAGTTGTGGATAACATGAAAAAAATTATATATGACAACCAGATGCAAATGCACAATAAAGAAATGGTGAATTATTTCTATGATCATGATACAATTAAAATTCTTTTTGTCTACCTCTAAAGCAACAATTCATTAGTTGTTGATAGTACCATTATGTCACAACAATTAATGGAAACAAAATATTATAACGGCATTGAAAACGAAAAGAAAGAGCATGCACTTGGGTTGTTAGAGATGTACAAAGCTATTGCAACCTTTTGGAGTACTTTGTGAATTATTCTTTGTTGTTAAGTGTTCGCACTGCATAACAACTATTAGGGCAACTGATTTTTGGAGGCCGTGTCACTTTTCCAAGGGATCCAAATGGTATTCTTTGAAGCATAGGAAATTCTTTTACAAGTCATTAACTTGATAAGGTTTTCATTCCTATGGTGGTTGACATGGGATTTCCATGGTCTAATGCATAGGAATCATTTAGGTGTGTTGAAACAAATAAAAATGAAATGGCTATGGAGTGCTTCTTGCAAGGAAATTAAAATGATGTCCCCTCATCTCTTGGACTTTGACACTAAATAAGGTTGTGTCTAAAATGTGATCATCCTGTGTGACTATTGTGAACGTTTTTGTAGTACCCAATATACATCATGATGATATAGGATCGCTCAGTGTAGCAACGAAGAGTGTGGTAGCTTCTCTTGCCAAATGTTTTCATGATAGTCTTGGTGTGGATGATAATTGTAGCTCATCTGAGTTTCAGTCATCACTTTCTTTAAAGTATCGCTAATTGGAAATTTATGGATAACACGAGAACAATTATATATGACTACCAAAATGTAACATGTGATACAATAATGGTGAATTATTTATATGTTGATGTTACAATTAAAAGTATTTTTGACTACTTTTGAAGAAATAGTTCATTTATTGTGGAAAATACCATTATGTCAGACCAAGGAATGCAAACAAAAAATGATAAAGGTATTCAAAATGACTAGAAAGAGAATGCATCTTGGTTATTAGAGACATATGAAGCTATTACAAGCTTTTGGAGTACATTGTCAATTCTTATTTTCTGTTAATTGTGCCCTCTACATTAAAACTATTAGTGCAACTAGTTTTTTGAGGCTCTGTCATTATTGCAAGGGATCCAGAGGTTTTTGTTTTCACCCTACAAGCTCAGGTTCTCAATGGTGTTCTACATATCTATATCAATGCAGTGTTTTGTCACTACAGTCCATATTTAATTAACTTTGTTGCTTCCATTATTACCCATGTATACAGTTCCATAGGTGATGTTAAAGTAATAAAATAATGGTATTCTTGGAAGCACAGGTCAACGTTTTATAGGTCATCAACTTTATGAGGATTTAATTTATATGATGGCTAACATGGGATTTCCAGGATCCAGTGTAGAGGACGCATTGAAGTGTGTTGAAAAAAATAATATTGAAATTGCTATAGAGTGGTTCTTCCCAAGAAATTAAAAGGATGTGACCTGATCTCCTCGACGTTAACACTAAATAAGGTTTTGTCTACAATGTGATCATCATGTATGACTCTTGTGAAGGTTTTGGTAGTCCCTAATCGACATATTGATGACATAGGATCGTTTAGTGCAGGAACCAAGAGTGTGGTGGTTTGTCTTGCCAAAATGTTTCATGATAGTCTTGATGTGGAAGATAATTGTAGCTCATCTAAGTTTGAGTCATGACTTTCTTCAAACTGTCACTACTTGGAAAGTGTTGATGACATGAAAACAATTATATGTGACAACCATAAGAGAATGTGTGATACAATGATGGTGAATTATTTCTATGCTCAATGCACAATTAAAAGTCATTTTTACTACATTTGAAGGAATATTTCATTTATTATGGACAGTACCATTATGTTAGAGTAAGGAATGGAAACAAAAAAGGAGAAATGTATTGAAATTGAAAAGCAAGAGCATGCACCTTGCTTATTAGATTCATACAAACGTATTGCACGTTTTGTAGCTTATATTGGGCTTGAGGTTTATATATCAGTTATATCACTAGTGGGAGTTATAAAACTCCTTTATACCCTTTATCCTTACTGAAAAGTCTAAAAGAAAAGAAATATTTTATTTGTTATATATCAGCATCGCTAAAGGAAGAGAGGAAAAATAATCAGGTATAGAGGGTTATATGACATTATATATATATATGGAGAGATACGTATATATAAGTGAATATCAAAATAAGAAGGAAATAAAGAGATATATCATATTTACGAAGGAAAAGGTGTTAAAACATATATGACCAGATCCAAAAGATATATACAACGTGGTCTAAAGTCTCGTCGGGTTTGCCATATCCAAAGTCCCGCATATACAGTATAGCTACGTAGTTTTATATATTTCTATTATAAATAGAAATAAGCGTTGATTCTAACATGAGTAAACCAGACTCAATATAATATATATCACAATTTATAGTTCCGTCGAGTCCTCCCTTACACAGAGTTGTGGATGTTGGAAACTGCTGATTGTGACTTGCGATGGTAGACCCAAATCACATATGTGTTATGTTTTATAAGCTAGTGGGTCTACATTATCGCATAACTATTAATATATATAGATCTATATATATATTTATGTCGATTGTGATATGGGCAGGCCAGACCTAATATGGATTACCCTACGGTTTAAAGTTCCGTCGAGTCTACAAGGATTTGTGCATATAAAGGTTGGGTGTGCTGAGTTGCGACTGTAGTGGACCTGATATTATATGTATTATGATTAATAGTTCTGTCGGGTCCACAGGCATTATAACATTTATATATATAGGGTACATATGGTTATTGTGCCGATTGTGATCGCTATAAGTGGAAAAATCATTTTTATAATATATTTTCATTATAAAAATGGTTTACAATAGAAGAACATAGTTAATAAGAATCACGCATAATTCCAATATTTCTACAGTTATACGGCCTAAAATTGCATAAGTTAAAGGATTATTACGCCGATTGCGATTTATAATGGGAAGCCAATCGAGCGCTAAACAAGTGGGTCTGATAGGCTTATTAAATTAGATTAATTCCTATTTAGTTCCTCTTTATGTGTTTTGCATCAATTTTGCCATGTAAATGGAAAATCGGTGTTAAAGCTAATTTTAAAGGAAAAGGCAATCTGTTGGGTTTTTGGGTGTTTTGGTTAATTAAAACGTATCAGACACATGCATAAGCCTAGGATTATACAAGTCTTACATAATGCATTCTGATTAAACTAGATTAAGTCATTTACATAGGAATTCAGTAGCAAATCAACAAGGCAAGCTAGCAGTTATAATCTCCTTCTAAATTCAGTTTTGTTCTCGCTATTTCTTGTTCTTTGAGGTGTTTTGCCCTCTATAAATTTTATAATAGTTTTACTTCATACAATTAGAAAGCAATTAGATTGGTTTTATAAATCAATAACTCTCCTATAATGTATAAAAGGTGGAAAATTTACTAAGAAAGCGTTGGAATTTTGGAGAACCAGGCCATTGTATTTCTTATAACATCATTGATTAATGAAACAATTAGAAGTTTCCAGGAGTTGTTATATATAATTTGTAAGTTTTCTATCATGTGTCATGTAATGTTTTCTTATTTTTAAGTGTAGTAATGAAGTTGCAGGGTAAAATCCCTTAAAGAGTGCTCCTATACTTAAAATCCTCATTTCCTTTCTAAGTTATAGATATTAGTTTCTGTGAAATACCAGCATATTTTCTATGATTTATTCCTCATGATCATAATTCCTCTAAGTTACAGATAATAGTTTCTGTGAGAGACTAGCATATTGTCTTTAACTTCCCTTTCAAACATTCCTCATTCATCATTTATATTTAGCAGAAAATGGCATTCTGAGATGTTATGATCATACGTCTATTAAGAGTATAAGGCCAAGTTTTCCAAGTCCTTCATTTGGTAATATAGTAAACAATGAGTGATAGTAAATAATATTTATTAATGTCTTAACCAAAATTTCCCTACAGCCAGGAAATTGGTTTCTTAAGGAACAACATTAATTGGCAGCATTACCAGGGAGAGTGTTAGAGTCGGTCTTGTCATTCCTCCATCAGAGATCAAAACTCTTTCTACTTTTCATTTTTAGGAGCCTCGCTCCATTAACTAAACTTCATTCCACTAGGGGCATGTCATAACCTAATGGAAAGGTCTTGTAATTCATTTCCCCTCATGTCTGGCACCTGCTAGCTTAGGTCTTTTGTCAATTTTCAATAAAGTCCATGACAGTCAATGTTTGATCTTTTGATGGACAAGAGTCATTTTCAGTCATTAGGTCTAGGGATTAGTCAATTTGGTCTTCAACCATGTCCAATAAAGCCATGCAGGCTACAGGGATGCCCTTACAAAGTTTTTATTCAAATATTTTCATCATCATGTTAATAAATTACGATTTCAAAACTCTGTTTTGAAGAAAAGTCAAACAGTGTGTCATTTGTGATGATTTTCAAAAACGTTTCCAGTTGATCTCTTCAGGCACAGTCATGGTTTCCTTGGCCAAATGCCATGTCCTGCAACTCCTGCAAAAAGTGCCAAAAATTTCATCATTTTAGCTAAAAATTCAAAGGGAAAAGTGAAATACAGAGTTGCATTAAATCAGGGAAAAGTGACAAAACAAGACATTAGCAAAGTGGGTTTCGAAGAAGAAAAAATTAAAGGCATGAATCCAAAGGCCTTTATATAGAGTCTCCACAAGGCACATAGTCATTTTCCATACCAAGGTTATAGAGAAACATAGCAAAGTGATTGAGAGTGCAAGCACGTGTTTGGAGTAAGTTTGGACGTGTTTCCGTAGGCACGGGACACAGACAGAGGAGCGTGACGCACATAGAGAGCATGGTGCACAGAGCGCTACCACACAGTGTTAATTTAACACGGGTACGACGTAGACACATAGCACGGCGCAATGGTTTTGTTGCATCGCGCACACCCACAAAGGCCTGAATTTGTGCAAACCTTGCAACAAATCACTTTGAAACCCTTCAAATTGATGGGTACGGTCTACATCTTGCTTACTCGTAAAATTTTGTGGATATAATGATGGTTCATGGTCATTTATAGTTGCAATAAAAATGCCTGAAATCTACGACTTGAAATCATCAAAGCCATTGCTCTAGGGTTGAAAACTCCTTCTATTGATGCCAAGGCTCCTCTTTCACCTCTCATTTTTCCCCTTCTTTCCATTGTTCCCTTCCATCCTATCCCATTTTTCCCTATTTTTCCTACACTAAAACAGTACTAAACACCTATTCCCTATCCCCTCCACTCATTTGACAAACATAAAACCCCAAACCCTACCATATAAAATCCCCAAACCCTCCTACATGTCCCTAAACAAAATTTCCCCCAATAACCCCTAATACCATCATATTATTCCCATACCTAACACTCCCTTTTGCATTGTTCCCCTTGGTGGCAGAGATCATATCAACACATATTTTCATACCATCATCAAAGGATAGTCCAAGCACATTCCACATACAACAGTCATGGCATCTGAGCACTCATCGAAGTATGAGATGGAGACTCAAAGTGATTCATCCTCAGAGGAACAAGCTCCCCGGAGACATCATAAAAGTGGAAAACATGTTAGGGATGAGCCAACCACCCTCACAGAATTGCAGGCCTGCCCTCTTGCTATGTCATGTTTCCAGCATCTATCGTGTTTTGAGTTTTTCCAAAGGGTGGATAATGTTCAAGTTCATCATGAGTTGGCCCGTCTTTTTGTGCTTCACCTACATGGAGATCACTCTATCTTAGCCAGTTACACCTTCACACTAACACCTGAAACTCTCTCATTAGCAACCGGCATACCGAACATTGGAGAATAGTGGCAGAGGAAACAAAAGGTTGATCGGTAGCATTATGAGCCTTACATTAAGGGTTGTTTCTCGAGGCAGCTCCAAAGAGTCTTTCCGTTTTGATATTTGAAAGATGAATATGCTCCACTCATGAAGTTGATCATGAAGTATTTCAGCTCTGAGGGGAGGTTCTCTCGTTTATATGCCTATGAGATCAGGTTGCTCATGCACTTTACTAGGGTACGGATGATGAACATCCCATATTTCGTTTGTAGGAACATAGAGAGGATGAACACCTTCATGCAGCACGAGACCCCTCAGCAAGAACTTAACAATGTTGATCATTTTGCTCTGATTAAGATTTTGGTGGTTTATCAACTGGGATTGCAAGGCATTACTTGGGATGACTTCATCTCCCGTGACCTCTTCAGAACTTCACAGGTATTATCAGAGATTGAACTTGAGATAGGTGGTCCTTCTCATCAGTATGAGCACCATGATACCGCTACTATGCCAGTATTCATCACCTATCAGAGGCAGTAGACATTTGTTTGCAGCAACAAAGCAAGTGTTATCTTCGCCCGTGGCAGAAGGGACCTCCTTTCTCACATCGGAAACACAGGTACAGGACAGGGGCAAGAATCCCATGCATGATGAGGGGCCATCAGGTGAACAAAAGGCTGACTTCATCCTCATTCATTATGATGATACAAATGTGGAGAGTGCCATACTTAGGAGGACCATCCAGGAGCAGCAAACGGATATCCAAGCCTTGTCTGTCAATTTGGAGAGGGCTAAGTGGATTATCAGGTATTTGGAGTAGAGAAACGAACGACTCGAGGAAGTGCATGAGATCATGGAGCTACAAAACATTCGTGAGCATTGCCAAGCTGCCCAACGTAGGAGGATTGAGCTCACTCCATTACAGCAACAGATTAAAAATGACTGAGAGTCTTGGCTCGAGTGTATCAACATCCACCTTGAGAGATTGCTAGAGATGGTTTACAAGGAAAAAACCATATTGAGGTGGATGGTTTATCACTACAGGGCACAAAACATGAGTTCAAAGGCTCGGATAAGGAGTTTGAAGATGAAATTGGGGAGAGCGACAAAGAGACAAAAGAGGCAAAAAGAGAAAGATCAGCTTCAAACCTTAGCTGAAGCCTTTGTGGCCCAACATAGCACCTCATAGGGAACCTCCAGCCAAAATTTCAAAACATTTGGGGAACTTTTGGTCACATGAAAAATTTTTGGGCACAACACAGGGTTTTTCTCCCTGTGCGCCGCACCACTGGCACGGCGCTTAGGATTGGGAGCTCCAAATCACAAATGGTTTGCATTTTTGGATTTAGCATGAAAAATCATGACTGTGGGTGAATGGACAAGAATTTTGGGCAAGTTTTGAGTCCCAAGGAGGTCAAAAATACACAAAAAATGACCTCTCTACCGCTCTTTTGACACACAGGAAGAAGTCTTGGGAGAATGAAGTTTTAGAGGGGAAAATGAGCACCAAATTCATAAATTCCACTTGGGTTGGAAATTAGATAGGTAGGGATTTCCAGCAAGCACACTTATACACAATTTGGACTCCCGCAGGTACCTCAAAATTGCCTCGAAAGTGGCGCAGCGCATATAGATTTGGGTGTGACGCATATAGACTAAAAGGCCAAAATCACTTCCGCTCCAGGACATTTCGATTCGGGACTTTCTCCAAGTGGGCCCGCTCATTTAAACTACAATTTTTTTGGCACCTAAGGCAAAGTTTAAAGTATTTCCACTAAAGGTTGGCTTCTATCCAAGTGGCAAAGGAAGGCGAGTAGTCACCCAAGCCAATTGTCATTTTTGTAATGTTGCACCTGCAAAAATGGGTGGCTTTCCATTTCCAGTTTATAGTCATTTGAAAAACTCCCCAAATCTGGGTCATTCTATTTCCCAATGGCATAGTCTATGTATTGTATGCAAACAATTTGCAAAAGGATGGTTGTAATTTCAAGGGGACTGTTGTACAGAAGCTCAGTTCTTCACTGTATATTTTGACAAAGAATTAATGAAAGGCAGCGGCTTCGGTTCATGAGATTCTTGTGGTGTGAGTGTAGCAAATGTGTTCTCTTTATGTTTCATATGTATTTCTTTATGTTTCACAGTTCATTCATATTCGTTTCCAGTGAAATTTTCTAAGTAAGATAAGGTAGAATTCATGTTTATTGCCCTGCATGTGGGAAAGTTTCACGTTATCTGTTCTTCTTCTGTTGAAAAGGATTCATGTGTTTATGCCCTTTTCACCCTCCTAAACAATCTTTCCATTCCGCATTATTCAAATTTAATTGCTAGACTTTCCGCATGTCTTGCCTCACGAAGTAATATGTGCCTTTGTGTTAAATTCTCTCCTCATTGCTGCTCATTGGTCCCATACATCCCAAAAACTCAGTCATTTATAAAAAATTGCCTCTTGTATACATATTTATTTACTAGCCTAAAATCAATATTCATAGTAAGTCATCTCAGACCATATTGTTTATTTATTTACTCAGCGTGACGTGGAGAGAGCCCTCTCCTGTTCTGGTAGGGCTAGCTACTAGACTGAGCGTGGTTTGTGGTTACCCCAAATTTTTCCTTCCTTCAGCCTAAGGCAGATTTAGGCACTAACATTGTGGCGACTCTGCTGGGGATGAAATTACTCCCCTTACTTCTTCATAATTCTAAGCTTCCGGATGATAAGTTTAGGATTTGATAGGCTAAGTGAGTTGGTCGTGTCCTTTTGATTTTTCTTAAATAGCACACTGGCTTGTAGAAGATATACCAGAGCTGATCCAGATCTAGATCCTCCACACATATACGAAAATCCCAATTTGATTCCAAGACTTCGTCATCAAGAGAGCTCTATATCTCCCATGTTCAAATCCCATTCATGTCCTGACATTTTTGAATATGTTGAAGAGCTAGATTTTGATGAGCAGTTTGAAATATCATTATTTGAGACCAAACCGGAAAGGGCAGTTGACTCTACTGTCCACAATCCATAGTTTGTTGTAGACTTGGAAACAGAAAGGGCTAATCGGTCAATTGATAATTACATTGTAGCACAACTCCAAACTCCAATTGCTAAGCCCCTACAAACATTGCACACTCCTCCAACACCTCCAAGGCCAAACCCACCAAGAGTGATGGCTACTCGTTTTGCACCTCTTGTTCTTCCTCAAGTTTTAGATGATATGCCCATAGATTATCAAAGAAAAATCCCATTTTTTGATGGTAATCCTAACAACATTACCGCTTAGCAACATGTGGATAGAATGGCAGATTTCTGTGAACTTCACGAGATCGATGCAGAGAATGTGGTAATGAGACTCTTTGTACAGACATTTGCAGGTGAAGTGAGGAAATGGTTCAGAGGTTTGCTGGCTGCACATATCGCTACCTTGGATGACCCACAAAGACAATTTCTGGGCCACTGGGAAGTGAAAATGAATCCTCTCCAAATTCTGGCTGAATATGAGAAAATCAAACGAAACGCTGGTGAGTTGGTCCAAGACTACTGCATTAGATTCAATTCTGTTTATAATGAAATTCCCGATCATCTAAGGCCACCTGTGGGGCTAGCCATGGTAAAGTTTCCAGATGTTTTTGATGCTGACATGGTTTACCAATTAAGAGAGAGAGAACCAGACACAATGGAAGACATGCAGAAGATAGCAATCGACGTTGAAGCAAATCTACTGAGCAAGAGGGCTAGAGCAAAGGCAGAGAAGAAGGTCACCGTAAAAGAAGAATCTTCCTTGGTAGATCAATTACTCTGGAAGGTAGAGTAGATGCTTGAAAGGGTGAAACTTGATAAACCTGAGCCACAAGTTAGAAATCCTAACTTTCGTGTCCAGCAAAAACCATTATATAGAATAAGGCAGAGGGATCGGCGAGCCCAAGAGAAAACAACACAACAACCAGTACAGCCACCTTTGCAGCAAAATTTTGTGCATGGACCAGAGTCAGATGAGGACGGGAATATAATAGGTGAATAAAACCACTTCTTTAATCCTGATGATTTGCTTATTTATATTACCGAAGATGAGGATTATGCAGAAAGTTCGGTTGTACACAAAGATGCATATTTCATTCAAGCAAATGACACCATTTTAGAGGAAGAATCAGATGAGTACCAAAGAGGTTATATGAATGCTCTGTCTACCCAGCAGCAGCGATATTCACTTAGAAACAGAGATGTGCCCGTTAAACCAATTCAGAAGAGGAAGGACATTGAGGCATCAAAGCATGATTCATCAGTTACACAAAGGAAAAGAAAGGAGGTGGTTGGTCCGGAAAGGAGAAAATCACCATCAACAGAACAATCGAATCAACCAATTGCGTCGAAAGAAAACAAAAGGAAAGAAATCTCAGTCAAAGAGGTAGAAGAGATTCCCACTTTTAATTTAGAGAATGAAATTTATAAATTGAAGGTATCCATTCCCTTGAATGAAATAATGAGGAACAACAGTTATAGAGGGCAAGTATCTAAAATTTTGAATTTGGACCCAATGTTTGACATGGTGAATGTCAAAGATGCTCAACTCGAAATGATTTTTGGGCCAGCATCAAATGGTGAGTCTCTTGATAATGATGTGCCACCTTTTTATATCAATTTAAGATTGCATGATTTTGTGTTACATAGTGGCATGGTCGATTCGGGAGCTTCTCACAATCTCATGCCCAAGGATATTATGGATAAGCTAGGTCTAGACATCAGCCGGCAATACCATGATCTCTATCCATTTGATTCCAGCAGAGTAAGATGTATCGGGCTCATCAAATATTTGGTTGTGAGTCTGGATCAACTCCCAATGAAGAATTTTTTGATGGATATTGTTGTAGAAGATATTCCTCCTAGGTTTGGCACGCTTCTTTTCAGGTCTGGGGTAGAGAAATTGAAAGGGACACTACAACTAGATTTCTCCTATGCAATGATTCCGATGTTTGGCCAAATGAGGAAATTGTGTAGGGAACAAAAAATGAAATACATTATTACAAGTAAGGAGAAACCAATAAATCATCCGATTAATTATATACATATATGTTTAGAGTCTTTTGTTTTGTATTCTAATAGTTTCAATGATATCGATAGTCAGTTAGTAGAAGCAGATGATATTCTAGAAATAATAGAAAATTTCAGAGGAGTTTTAAAGAGAGATTGACAAGAATAGCAGAACATCGTTGAGCAATCAGCTGAAAGTAATGGACAACAACCAGACAAAGCACAACAAACAGATTTTCAACACTTGCAAGAGGAGGAAGAAGGATTGTGGAACATGGATTTCGATGGAGCAGTGGGAAATTATGGCGATGGAATTGGACTTTTGGTATGCAGTCCTTTCTCCTCCCCCAACAAAGTGCCTAGTAACGTGTCGGTATGCTCTTACAAATTAGCTTTTGATTTTCCAAACAATGAAGCTGAGTATGAAGCTCTGATTACTGGGCTAAAAATTCTAAGAAAGCTGAATTCTAAGAGGATTGCAGTATATGGCGACTCTGAATTGTTGATTAAGCAGGTTAGAGGCGAATATCAAGCAAAGCGTCCTCGGATGCGGGCTTACCGTAATGCAGTTCTAGACGTACTAAAATTATTTTCAGAATATACCTTGACATGTGTGCCTCGTATACAATATATAATTGTTGATGCTCTTGTTAAGGCAACAAGTAATTTGAAGACCGCAGTGAACTCCAGCATTAAATTCGAAATCCATGTCAAGCATTGTCCGATAGTCCCAGACAATCAGAGATATGGCAAGTTTTCCAAGATGATGAGGAGATTGATGATTTTCTGCAAAACAAAGGTAAGTTCAAAGAAACCTCAATTGATGTAGAAAATGATGATGGTAAAGGTAATGGTACAGATGATGCGCAGATCAATCGAATGGATGTGTTGCAGCTTAAGAATAACATTATTCCTAAAGGCTTGATACCTTTAGAAGAACTCTTTGATCAAGATGATGTAGCCTGCATACCAACATTATAGCCAACAGAGAAGGGTGTTGAAGAAGTCAATGTCAGAACAGCTGCTAATCCTAAAATGGTAAAACTGTCTAAAGCATTTCCACAAAAGACAAAGTACAAATATATCAGTTCGTTGTCTTCATTTGCAGATGTGTTTGCTTGGGACTACTCTGACTTAAAGACATATGATACCAATATAATTCAGTACACTATACCCATTAAGCCCAATCAGAAACCTTTTAGACAGAAGTTGACGAGGCTAAATCCGAAGTTGTTGCCATCAATTGAAAAGGAGATAAACAGGTTGTACAAATCTAGGATCATTGTTCCCATCAGATTTTCGGATTGGATCTCTAATTTGGTGCCCGTACGAAAGAAGACAGGTGAGATTCATTTGTGGATTGATTTTAGAAATCTCAATAAAGTTTTGTTGAAAGATAACTATCCACTGCCCAAAATGGACCATATACTTCAGCGAGTAGTGGGAGCATCTCGTATGTCACTATTTGATGGTTATTCTGGATATAACCAAGTTTCTGTCCATGAAGATGACCAAGACAAGACAACATTCACCACTCCGTGGGGAACTTTTCATTACACTAAAATTCCTTTTGGTTTGAAGAACGCGGGTGCCCCATTTCCGCGTGCAATGGACTTGGCTTTTGCAAATGAGAAGGATGTATTTTTGGTTGTGTAACTAGATGATCTGATGGTATTTTCCAAATGTAATGAAGAATACATGTACCATCTAAAAATTGTCTTTCAAAAATGCAGAAAATATTGCTTATCACTGAATCCAAAAAAGAGCTTGCTTTCCATGGAGGAAGGCAAACTACTCGGGCACATTATCTCAAAAGATGGCATTCGTATTGACCCAGCACATGTACAAGCGATTCAACAAATCGAACTCCCCCGGAATAAGAATGAGATTCAATCTTTCAATGGTAAAATGAATTTTGAACGCCGCTTTGTACCTAGTCTTGCTGAACACTTAAGAGAAATTACAAACATGCTTAAGAAGAACAACTAAGTGAAATGGATGAAGGAGGCTGTAAAATCTTTCAATTTAGTCAAATTGGCTCTTTCTTCAGCTCCAGTTCTAGTGTGCCCGGACTACACTCAAGATTTCATATTGTTTTCATTTGCTTCGGAGCATACTATGGCAGTTGTGTTATTGCAGAAAAGAGATGATCACGAAAAACCCATTGCATTCTTCAACAGAGCTATAAGATATGCAACCTTAAAATACAACATCATTGAGAAGCAAGCTGTTGCACTTGTGAAAGGATTGAAAGATTTTCAGGTATATATCCTGCATTCTCGTATTTTGGCTTATGTTCCTAACACTGCTGTCAAAGATTTTTTAGTGCAGACCGATCCGGAAGGAAGACAAGGCAAGTGGATTGCAGCTTTGTTGGAATATGATGTGGAAATAAAGGCCACAAAGCTTGTTAAAGGACAGGGATTTGCAAAGTTAATGGCCGAGTCAAACTTGCATGCCTTAGACATAAATCTAATCGCTGCTATGTCCGATGAGAATAAGGAAGGATCATCAATTCAGGTATCCGAAATGTTTGCACTTTCTCCATGGTATTCAAATATCATATATGTGCTTAAAAATTTGTCACCACTACCTGGCATGACTAGAAACAAAGCTAGAACTCTCAAATTGAAGGCTGCCAAGTTTTTCATTCTAAACTCTGCACTTTATTGGAAAGGTCCCGGTCACGTTCTGTTAAATTTCTTGATGGAAAAATAAGCAAAGACGGTCATGGAGGATTGCCACAAGGGAGACTGTGGGGGTCACCTTTTTTGGAAATCAACAGCAAATAAAATCCTGAGAGCGGGATACTATTGGCCAACATTGTTTGCTGATGTATATAAGATGGTCAAGAGCTGTCATAAGTGTCATATTTTCAAAGGAAAGTAGAAGTTACAGCCTTTGCCACTTAAGCCAATTGAGGTGAGTGCCCTTTTTCAGCAATGGGGGTTGGATTTCCTTAGCGAAATTCATCCCACTTCTTCTAGTCATCATATATGGATCCTCACAACGACATATTATTTTACGAAATGGATGGAGGTAATTCCCACCAGACAAGCTACAAATGTGGTAATTATTTCATTCCTTGAAAATAACATCTTGTCTCGCTTTGGTTGCCTAAATAAGTTGATCACTGATAACGCAACAGCTTTAAAATCAAAAAGGATGGTAGAGTTTTGTCATAAATATCATAAATGAGTGAGAATCTTGTGTTGTTTGTCGAAATAATGACTCCATGGCCCAATGGATGAAGGCACTGTCTAGCTCGTCCAGGGATCTACTATTCTTGGCACCTCCAAGGAGCTACCATCCCCCATTGGAGCCAATGTTAGAGTCGGTCTTGTCAGGCCCTTGTCAGAGATCAAAACTGTTTCTGCATTTCATTTTTATGAGTCCCACTCCACTCACTCAGCTGCATTTTGTTAGGGGTATGCCATAATCTAACGGAAAGGTCTTGTCATTCATTTCCCCTCATGTTTGGCACCTGCTGGCTTAGGTCTTTTGTCAATGTTCACTAAAGTCCATGACACTCAATGTTCGATCTTTTAATGGAAGATTCATTTTCACTCATTAGGTCTAAAGATTAGTCAATTTAGTCTTCGACCATGCCCAATAAAGCCATGCAGGCTAGAGGGAGGCCCTTACAAAGCTGTGATTCAAAGATTTTCATCATCATGTTGACAGATTATGGCTGTTCTTCGAAAATCTGTTTTGAAGAAAAGTCAAATAGTGTGTCATTTGTGATGATTTTCAAAAAAGGTTCCAGTTGATCTCTTCAGGCACAGTCATGGTTTCCTTGGCCAAATGCCTTGTCCTACAACCCCTGCAAAAAGTGCCAAACATTTCATCAGTTTAGCTAAAATTTCAAAGGGAAAAGTGAAATACAGAGTTGCATTAAATTAGGGAAAAGTACCAAAACAGGACATTAGCAATGTGGGTTTTGAAGAAGAAAAATTAAAGCCATGAATCCAAAGGCCTTTATATAGAGCCTCCACAAGGAACATAGTCATTTTGCATACCAAGGTTATAGAGAAACATAACAAAGTGATTGAGAGTGCAAGCACGCATTTGGAGTAAGTTTGGAGGTGTTTTCGTAAGCGCAGCACACAGGCAGAGGGGCGCGGTGCACATAGAGAGCGCGGTGTACAGAGCGCTACCCCACAGTGTTAATTTAGCATGGGCATGGTACACACACAGAGCATGGCACACTGGGTTTGCTGCGCAGCGCACACCCACAAAGGCCCGAATTTGTGCCAAACTTGCAACAAATCACTTTGAAACCCTTCAAATTGATGTAGTTTTTAACCCTGTACATAAATTACATGCATATGAATTCTAAATCACAGGAAGAAATAAAAATGCGAGAGCATAACACATAAAACACATATATATAGAGATTTCCCACTGGATCCCAAAACCGGGTCTACCAGCTTGATTTTTCATTATTGTTCCTTTCAATGTTACAATACATATTTATACATCCCGAAGCATCCAATACCATGGACCGAAAACCATCGCATCCAAAACCATTGACCGAAAACCATCGCGTCCAAAAAACATGTGTGAAAATCATGCACAAAACCATAGGTGGGTCCGCCCAACCTAACATAGGGTCCAAAACCAAAATTTTTTGGGGCGCTGCCCCGGACCACATAAAGTGGGGTTATGGGTACCCCTCAAACCCCCTGTTAACTATGTGGAAAGAATATAACACAACGCAACAATCTCCCACTTGTTGTTTTCTTTGCACAGGGGGCCACAAGAGAGCTTAGTCATTTTTCTAGCCCTGAAACACCCATTGTTTCTCTACACCAAGAGAACTTCTTAGAGCTAACAAATTTTGTCAATGCATCTGCAATATTCTTCAAAGTGTCCACGTTTACCAACAACACCTTTTTGTCTTCTATCATATCCCTCACAAAGTGATACTGAACATCAATGTGCTTTGTCTTTGAATGATAAGCAGGGTTCTTTGCCAAGAAAATTACACTTTGGCTGTCACAGTCTATCCTTAATATCTCCCTATGCTAACCCCATACTTGAACAAAATCTCTGCAACCAAACTGCTTCCTTGCTTGCATGAGTGGCTGCCATGTATTCTGCCTCTGTAGTTGATAGTGCCACTACAGATTGTTTCTTACTAATCCAACTAATTGCACCTCCAAATAGGTTAAACACATACCCACTTGTAGATCTTCTCTGATCCAGATCTCTAGCCCAGTATGCATCAACAAAGCCATGAATATCCAAACCTCTGTCCAGTCCTGGTCTTCCTTAGTAGCATAAACCATAATCACTAGTGCCACGCAAATACGTCAAAACCCGCTTCACTACTGTCCAGTGCTCCTTCCCTGGTTTTGACATAAACCTGCCCAATACTCCCACTGCATGTGCAATGTCTGGTCTAGTAC
>APFE031424425.1:18161-53736 GCA_000404065.3 Pinus taeda | reverse complement strand
GGAGCATCATCAGATCCCTTTCCTTTATCAGGAGCTTTAGATTTACACTCCCTTCTGAACTGCCCTTCCTTTCCGCATTTCCAGCACACCACCTTTGTAGGGTTTCCTAGAGATTTAGATCTCCCTCTAGATTTAGATCTCCCACTCGATGACTTATTTTTGTTTCTGTTCTGGGACCGTCCTCGTACAGAAAAGGCATCACCATTATGGTTGTCCATATTTTTCCATCTCATCTCCTCCGTCAATAAGGCTGAGACTATTTTATCAAACTACAAAGAAGTTGCATTGCTACCTATTGCAATAACCAGACTATCCCACGAATCTGGTAGAGAAAACAACAAACTGATGCACTTATCTTCATCTGAAATTTTAATATCAACAGATGATAACTGACTTACCACAGTATTAGACACATTCAGATGCTCTGTCACCGAGTCTCCATCTTTCATCCTCAGGTTATACAGCTTTTTCCGCAGGAATAGTTCATTTACCAGAGACTTAGATTGGTACAAAGTCCCTAACTTGTCCCACAAAGCCTTTGCTGTAGCTTCCCCTGATACATTCAACAATACTGAATCTGAGACGCACAATCGTATTGTGCTCTTTTCCTTCCAAGCCAACTTCTTCCATTCTTCATCGGTCACTCCCGTTGGTTTAGTACTCGGATCTACCGTGATCCACTAATCTTTATCCACCAATAGATCCTCCATATTGAGTTTCCACAACTCAAAACTCTGACCATTGAACTTCTCAATCTCTATCTTTCTGCTGCTCGCCATTTTCTTTCTCCACCAGAATCGATCTCGTAGATATCCCACTGAACAAGGTCTACCGCAGGCCCGAGTGAAACCCCTCAGCAACAAAGGCATCCCCTTGAAGCCAAAACAACAATGATACCAAATGTAGTTTTTAACCCCGTACAGAAATTACCTGCATACGAATTCTAAATCACAGGAAAAAATAAAAATGCGAGAGCATAACACATAAAACACATATACGCAGAGATTTCCCACTGGATCCCAAAACTGGGACTACCAGCTTGATTTTTCATTATTGTTCCTTTCAATGTTACAATCCATATTTATACATGTCGAAGCATCCAATACCATAGACCGAACACCATCGCGTCCAAAACCATGGACCGAAAACCATCGCATCAAAAAAACATGTGTGAAAATCATGCACAAAACCATAGGTGGGTCTGCCCAACCTAACATAGGGTCCAAAACCAAAATTTTTCGGGGCGCTGCCCTGAACCCCATAATGTGGGGTTACGGGTACCCCTCAAACCCCCTTGTGACCTCCCCCCCCCTCTAATCCCCAATTAAGTACGTGGGCTAGTCGTGGAAAGAATATAACACAACCCAACACAAAATAAAAATAAGGACAACCAATCAAAGGCTTCTTTGTTTCATTTATTCCCCAGAACCCATAAAGTGGGGTTATAGGTACCCCACAAACACCGTATTAACTATGTGGAAAGAATATAACACAACCCAACAATTGATAGGTAGGGTCTACATATTTCTTGCTCATCGAATTTAGTGGATATAATGATAGTTCATGGCCATTTATTGCTGCAATAAAAATGCCTAAAACCTACCACTTGAAATCTTCAAAGCCATTGTTGTACGGTTGAAAACTTGTTGTGTTGATGCCAAGGCTCTTCTTTCACCTCTCATTTTTCCCCTTCTTTCCATTGTTCCCTTCCCCCCCATCCCATTTTCCCCTATTTTCCCAACCCTTAAACAGTACTAAACCCCTATTCCCTATCCCCTCCACTCATTTGACAAACATAAAACCCCAAAACCCTACCTTATAAAATCCCCAAACCCTCCTACATGTCCCTAAACAAAATTTTCCCCCATAACCCCTATTCCCACCATATTATTCCCCTTCCTAACACTCCCTTTTGCATTTTTCCCCTTGGTGGTAGAGGTCATATCAACACATAGTTTCATGCCATCATCAAAGGCTAGTCCAAACACATTGCACACACAGTAGTCATGGCATCTGAGCACTCATCGGAGTATGAGATGGAGACTCAAAGTGATTCATCCTCAGAAGAATAGTCTCCCTGGAGACATCATAAAAGTGGCAAACATGTTAGGGATGAGTCGACCACCCTCACAGAATTGTAGGCCTGCCCTCCTGCTATGTGATGTTTCTAGCATCTATCATGTTTTGAGTTTTTCCAAAGGGTGGATAATGTTCAAGTTCATCATGAGTTAGCCTGTCCTTTTGTGCTTCACCTTCACACTGACACCTGAAACTATCTCATTAGCAACTGGCATACCGAACGTTGGAGAACAATGGGACAAGAAATAGAAGTTCGATCAGCAGCATTATGAGTCTTACATTAAGGCCAGTTTCTTGAGGCAACTCCAAAGAGTCTTTCCATTTTGATATTTGAAAGATGAATATGCTCCACTCATGAAGTTGATCATGGAGTATTTCAGCTGTGAGGGGAGGTTCTCTCGTTTATATGTCTATCACATCAGGTTGCTCATGCACTTTACGAGGGTACGGATGATGAACATCCCATATTTCATTTGTAGGAACATAGAGAGGATGAACACCTTCATGCAGCACAAGACCCCTCAGTAGCAACTTAACAGTGTTTATCATTTTGCTTTGATTAAGATTTTGGTGGTTCATCAGTTGGGATTGCAGGGCATTACTTGGGATGAGTTCATCTCCTGTGACCTCTTCAGCACTTCACAGGTATTATCAGAGGTTGGACATGAGATAGGTGGCCCTTCTCATCAATATGAGCACCATGAGACTGCTACTATGCTAGTATTCATCACCTATCAGAGAGGAAGTAGACATTTGTTTACAGTAGCAAAGCGAGTGTTATCTCCACCCAGGGTGGAAGTGGCCTCGCTTTTGACATCGATAACACAGGTACAGGACAGTAGTAAGAAGCCCATGCATGATGAGGGGCCATCAGGTTAACAAGAGGCTGACATCATCCTCATTCATGATGATGATACAGATGTGGAGAGTGCCAAACTTACGAGGACCATCCAGGAGCAACAAACAGAGATCCAAGCCTTGTCTCTCAATTTGGAGAGGGCTAAGTGGATTATCAGGTATTTGGAGCAGAGGAACAAACATCTCGAGGACTAGCATGAGATCATGGAGCTGCAAAAGATCTCTGAGAATCGCCAAGCTGCCAAACATAGGAGGATTGAGCTCACTCCATTAGAGCAAGAGATTAACAATGACCGAGAGTCTTTGCTCGAGCGTATCAACATCCACCTTGAGAGACTTCTAGAGAATGCTGACAAGGACAAAATCATATTGAGGCAGATAGTTTATCACTACATGGCACGGACAGATGAGTTCAAAGGCTCAGATGAGGAGTTTGAAGACGCAATTGGGGAGAGCGACAAAGAGACAAAAGAGGCAAAAATAGCAAGGTCGGCTTCGAATCTTCACTGAAGCCTCTGTGGCCTAGCATAGCACCTCATGGGGAACCTCCAGCCCAAACTTCAAAAAATTTGGGGCAATTTTGGTCACATGACAAATTTTTGGGCATAACACAGGGTTTTTCTCCCTGTGCGTTGCGCCACTGGCGCGACGCTTAGGATTGCGATATCCAAATCACAAATGGTTTGCATTTTTGGATTCAACATGAAAAATCATGACGTTTGGTGCATGGACAAGAATTTTTGGCAAGTTTTGAGTCCCCAGGAGCTAAAAAGTACTCAAAAAAGACCTCTCTGCCCCTATTTTGACACACAGGAAGCAGTTTTGGGAGAATGAATTTTTGGAGGGGAAAATGAGCCCCAAATTTAGAATTTCCACTTGGGTTGGAAAGTAGA
The DNA here is from genome assembly GCA_000404065.3 of Pinus taeda. Taxonomy (NCBI): domain Eukaryota; kingdom Viridiplantae; phylum Streptophyta; class Pinopsida; order Pinales; family Pinaceae; genus Pinus; species Pinus taeda. The sequence goes on along the minus strand of APFE031424425.1, from coordinate 49,906 downwards.
CAAGTAGGGCTTTCCAACAAGCATAGTTCGGCACAATTTGGACTCGAGAAGGTACCTAAAAATTTCCTCCAAAGTGGCGTGGTGCATATAGATTTGGGCGCGATGCATATAGACCAAAAGGCCAAAATCACTTCCGCTCCGCGACATTTCGATTCGGGACTTCCTCCAAGTGGGCCAGCTCATTTACACTACACTTATTTTGGAACCTAAGGCAAAGTTTAAAGTATTTCCACTAAAGGTTGGGTTCTATCCAAGTGGCAAAGGAAGGCAAGAAGTCACCCAAGCCATTTGTCACTTTTGTAACGTTGCACCTATAACTAATGGTTGGCTTTCCATTTCCCATTTGTAATCATTTGAAAAACTCCCCAACTCTAGGTCCTTCTATTTCCTAATGGCATAGTCTATTTATTGTATGCAAACCATTTGCAAAAGGTTGGTTGTGATTTTTGGGAGACTGTGGGAGAGAAACTCAGTTCTTCACTGTATATTTTGACAGAGAATTAATGAAAGGCAGTAACTCTGGTTCATGAGATTCTTGTGGTGTGAGTGTAGCAAATGTGTTCTCTTTATGTTTCATATGTATTTCGTTATGTTTGAGAGTTCATTAATATTCATTTCTAGTGAAATTTTCTATGTAAGATAAGGTAGAATTCGTATTTATTGCTCTGCCTGTGGGAAAGTTTTACATTATTTTTTCTTCTTCTGTTGAAAAGGATTCATGTGTTTATGCCCTTTTCACCCTCCTAAACAATCTTTCCATTCCGGATTATTTCAAATTTAATTGCTAGACTTTACGCCTGTCTTGCCTCACGAAGTAATCTGTGCCTTTGTGTTAAATTCTCTGTTCATTGCTGCTCGTTGGTCCCATACATCCCAGAAACTTAGACATTTATAAAAAATTGCCTCTTGTATCCATATTTATTTACTAGCCTAAAATCAATATTCACACTAAGTCATCTCAGACCAGATTGTTTATTTATTTACTGAGCGTGACACGGAGAGAGCCCTCTCATGTTCTGGTAGGGCTAGCTACCAAACTGAGCATCGTTTGTGGTTACCCCAAATTTTGCCTTCCTTCAACCTAAGGTAGATTTAGGCACTAATAGAGAGAAGACGAGAAAAATTTTCCCTGGGTTTTTAAGATTTTCCTCTCGTTGTTCAGTGAGGAGGAAATACTTGGTTGTTTGAATAAAAGAAATAAAAGGTGACTCCATTGTAACAAATATCATAGTCTACAAACTAAATGAATAAGAACACTTTTCCTAAGCGTCGCGCCAGTGGAACTATCATTTTCTCAAAATGATGTGGAGAGGCTTATAAAACGATTTTCTTCAATAACCTCTGAAGCGAAGAATCAGTTGACTTGGTTTCAAGAAAATCAAGAGAGTATTCAGATGGAAGAATGTGCAAACATGCATCAAGAATCTCTACTCGGCAATATAGAAGAGGAAGAAACAATTAAGTTGCAAATAAATCCCCAAGGATCTTATTTTGATGAGTTTGATGATCCTCCTATGTATAATGATAATGATTTAAATGGGGAACATGAAGAAGCACTTCAAGATCATTAGTTGATGTTGAACCTACAAGAAGAAATAACCAAGAGGAATATGTTGGACAATAATATATTGAGTCATTTAACATAGCAAAATAGGCTATCTCATGCAAAAAAGAACCTAATAGAGAGATTGTGTATTAGTGCATTAAAGAACACAATCATGCTCATGAATCAGAGGTAAACAATATATTTGAAGTTGAGTGTATGTCATATAGTAATGTGAAAAAATTACTTTTTCTTCCTAAGGTTACAATTACAAGTTATTCCCAATCAAATCTTAGAGATGAAGAGTGGGAACATGGAAGTGACATAGATTATTTTCTTAAAGATTTTGATGATTGTTTTTCTGAACATATTACCCAAACGGAAGGTTCAATCTGGTAGGGACCTTCATATATAAAGAATTTCTTTGTTGGAAAATATCAAGAACATGTTTTTTCTTATACTTTTGAAGATCCCGTGGTAGGTTACATGGAGGAATTTATCAGCAGCCTACACATATATGTTGGTGGATATACTTCTAATTTTTTATGTGAGCTTCTTTTATGTATAATTTATTTTTTGTTCAGGATGAATGGCATTTTCAAGATTCACTGGTAGAATGGTTTTGGATTCAGCACTCAAATGCTAATTTGGTATCATTGGAAGATTGACTTCACTTGATTGAGGTCAATCATGTTCATATGTAGAAACTTGTACATAAATAAGATCATGTGTTGAGCATTTTCTTTCCAGTTGTATTTCTTCATTTTAATCTCTAGTTCACGAATAAGGGCGATTTTCCTAGTTGCAAACGGGTTTGTAGACTTGTCGAACGCCAAGATTGTTAGGTTTTCAGTTGCCTGATTTCAAGGTTTTTATAGTTTTTGACACCACGCCAAACTAAGGCTACTAATATAAGGTTCTCAAATATTTTGTTATCAGAGTGCAAGCATCTAATCATTGCAGATATTGGTGTGGGTTCACTGTACAAATTTTCACACAGTTAAGAATTCATACAAGTAATATATGACTCCATGCCAAATGGATAAGTTACTGATCCACTGTTCTGAGTGCTTCTTGGGAAAAAACACTATCCCTAATTGGAGCCAGATGTTGTAGCTTATATTGGGCTTGAGGTTTCTTTATCGGCTATATTACTATTGGGAGTTATAAAACTCATTTATACCCTTTATCCTTACCGAAAAGCCTAAAAGAAATGAAATATTTTATTTGTTATATATCGGCATTGCTAAAGGAAGAGATGCAAAATAATCAGATATAGATGGTTATATGAAATTATATGTATATATGGAGAGATATGTATATCTAAGTGCATATTGAAATAAGAAGGAAATAAAGAGATATGTCAAATTTATGAAGGAAAAATTTTAAAACATATATGACTGAATTTGAAAGATATATACAATGTGCTTTAAAGTTCCGTCGAGTCCGCCATATCCAAAGTCCCACATATACTTTATAACTACGTATTTTTATATATTTCTATTATAAATGGAAATAAGCATTGATTTTGACATGAATAAACCAAACCTGATATAATATATATTACAATTTATAGTTCTCGCACTTCCGCCCTTGCACAGAGCTATGGATGTTGGAAACTGTCGCTTGCGACTTGTGATGGTGGACCTGAAACACATATGTGTTATGTTTTATAAGCCGATAGGTCCGCATTATCACATACATACATACATACATACATACATACATACATACATACATACATACATACATACATACATACATACATACATACATACATACATACATACAATACATACATACATACATATATATATATATATATATATATATAATATATATATATTATGCTGATTCCGATATGGGCAGGTTGGACCGAATATTATATGTATTATGATTAATAGTTTTCTCAGGTCTGCAACCATTATAACATTTATATATATAGGGTATATATGGTTCTTGTGCTGATTGTGATCGCTATAAGTGGAAAAAGTATTTTTATAATATATTTTCATTATAAAAAAGGTTTACAATAGAAAAACATAGATAATAAGAATCACTCATAATTCCAACATTTGTACAGTTATACAACCTAAAAAACACATAAGTTAAAGGATTATTATGTCGATTGTGATTTATAATGGGAAGTCAACACACCATTGAATAGGCAGGTCCGATAGGTTTATTAAATCAGATTAATTCCTCTTCAGTTCCTCTTTATGTGTTTTCCATCAACTTTTCCATGTAAATGGAAAATCAGTGTTAAAGCAAATTTTAAAGGAAAAGGGAATCAGTTGGGTTTTTGGTTGTTTTGATTAATTAAAATGTATTAGACACATGCATAAGCCTAGTATTATAGAAGTCTAACACAACACATTATGATTAAAGAAGATTAAGTTGTTTATAGAGGAATTCGGCAACAAATCAACAAGCAAGCTAATTGTTATAATTTCCTTCTAAATTCAGTTTTGTTCTTTCTATTTCTTGTTCTTTTTGGTGTTTTACCCTTTCTAAATTCTGTAGTATTTTTACTTCATATATTTATAAAGTAGTTAGATTGGTTTTAGAAATCAATAATTGTTCTACAATGTATAAAAGGTGGAAAATTTACTAAGAAAGGGTTGGAATTTTGGAGAGACGGGCCACTGTATTTCTGATAACATCATTGATTAATGAAACAATCAGAAGTTTCCAAGAGTCGTTATATATTTTTTGTAAGTTTCACTATCATGTGTCATGCCATGTTTTCTTCTTTTTAAGTGTAGTAATGAAGCTGCAGGGTAAAATCCCTTAAAGAGCGCTCCTATACTTAAAGTCCTCATTTCCTTTCTAAGTTATAGATAGTATTTTATGTGAAAGACCCGAATATTGTCTATGATTTATTCCTCATGATCATAATTCCTCTATGTTACAAATAATAGTACCTCGGAGAGATCAACATATTTTTTTTAACCTCCCTTTCAATCTTTCCTCATTCATCATTTATATTTAGCAGCAAATGGCATTCTAAGATGTTTTGATCGTAAATGTGTTAAGAGTCTAATGCCAAGTTTTATGAGTCCTTGATTTGGTAATATAATAAACAATGAGTGACAATAAATAATATTTATTAATGTCTAGAGCACAATTTCCCTACAACTAGGAAATTGGTTTCTTAAGGAATAATAGCAAGATTTTGGAGTACCTTGTGAATTCTTCTTTGTTGTTAACGTTACCCTTTTCATCACAACTGTTAGTTCAAACCACGTTCGGTGGCTCTGTCACTGCTCCAAGGGAGTCAATCGTTTTTTCTTTGCGCCCTATAATCTCAAGTTCTCAATGGTGTTCTACCTATCTAGAGGAATCCAATGTTTTGTTGTTGGAGTCCATATTTAATTACCTTTGTTGTTTCCATTATTACCCATGTGTACACAACCAGAGGTGATGTTAAAGGAAGAAGAAATGATATTCTTGGAACCACAGGACATCTTTTTATAGGTCATCCACTTGATGAGGTTGTGATTTCTATGATGGTTGACATGGGATTTCAAGGGTCCAATGTAGAGGAAGCATTGATGCATTTTGATACAAATAACATTGAAATGGCTATGGAGTGGTTTTTCCCTAGAAATTAAGAGGATGTCATCTGATCTCCTAGAATTTGATAATAAATAAGGTTGTGTCTACAATGTGATTATCCTGTGTGGCTCGTGTGAAAGTTTTCATAGTGCCTAATAGACATCATGGTGATATAGGATCACATAGTGTAGCAGCCAAGAGTATGGTGGTTTCTCTTGTAAAGCAATTTCACGACAGTCTTGATGTCGATTATAATTATAGCTCATTTGATTTTGAGTCATCACTTTCTTCAAAGTGTTGCTAATTGGAAATTTGTGGATGACGTGACAAAAGTTATATATGACAACCATAGGAGAATGTGTGATACAAAAATGGTGAATTATTTCTATGCTCATGGTAAAATTAAAAGTCTTGTTGACTACATTTGAAGCAAAAATTCATTTATTATAGACAATACCACTATGTCATAGCAAGGAATGGAAATAAATGATATAGGTATTGAAAATGACAAGAAAGAGCACGAACCTTGGTTGTTAGAGACATACAAAGCTATTGTACGATTTTGGAGTGCATTGTGAATTATTCTCTATTGTTAAGTATTCCCTCTGCATCATAGTTGATAGTCAAAAAAGGCTTTTGAGGCTCTGTCATTGTTCCAAGTAATTCAAAGGTGTTTGTTTGCACCCCAGAAGCTCAAGTTCTCAATGGTGTTCTACCTACCTAGAGAAATCCATTGTTTTGTCGCTACAATCCATGTTTAATTACCTTTTTCATTTCCATTATTACGAATGTATACAATTCCATAAGTGATGCTAAAGGAAGAAAAAATGGCATTCCATGAAGCACAAGTCAATGTTTTACATGTCATGCGCTGGATGAGGATGTCATTTCTATGATGGTTGACATGGGATTTGTAGGGTCCAGTGCAGAGGAGGCATTGAGCCATGTTGAAACAAATATCATTGAAATGGCTATGGAGTGGTTCTTCCAAGGAAATTAAAGGATATCACCCAACCTCCTAGAATTTGACACTAAATAAGGTTGTGTCTGCAATGTGATCATCCTCTGTGACTCTTGTTATGGTTTTGGTAGTTCCCAATCGACATCCTAATGATATTGGATTGCTCAGTGTAGCAACCAATAGTGTGGTGGTTTCTCTTGAAAAAACAAATCATGATAGTTTTCAAGTGGATGATAATTGTAGCTCATCTGATTTTGGGTCATCACTTTCTTCAAAGTGTCTCTACTTGAAAATTTGTGGATGACATGACAACAATTATATTTGACAACCATAAGAGAATGTGTGATAAAACAATCGTGAATTATTTCTATCCTCATGGTATAACCAAAAGTGTTTTTTACTACTTTTGAAGCAACAATTCATTTATTGTGGAATTGCCATTATGTTACAACAAGGAATGGAAACAAAAGATGATAACATTATCGAAAATGACAAGTAAGGGCATGCACCTTAGTTTTTAGAGACATGTGAAGCTATTGTTGGCTTTTGGAGTACCTTGTGAATTATTCTTTGTGGTTAATTCTGCCCTCTACATCACAAATATTAGTGCAACGAGTTTGTAGAGGCTTTGTCACTATTTCAAGGGATTTAGAGGTTTTTGTTTGCGACCCACAATCTCAAGTTCTCAATGGTGTTCTACCTATCTAGAGCAATCTAATGTTTTTTTTGCTGCCATATTTAATTACCTTTATTGTTTCCATTAATACCCATGTATACGCTTCCATATGTGATGTTAGAAGAAGAAAAAATGTTATTCTTGTAAGAACAGGTCAATTTTTTACAGGTCATCCACTTGATGACGTTGTCATTTCTATGATGGTTGAAATGGGATTTGCAGGGTCCATTGGAGAGGAAGCATTGAGATGTGTTGAAATAAATAACGTTGAAATGGCTATGGAGTGGTTATTTAGCCATCCTAAGGAGCCAACACAAGAATATTATGAAGTTTCCAAAGATATTTCCTTGTCGCTAGGTAATTTTAAGGTTTCCAAAGATAATTCCAATGAAAAAGGAAGAGAGGTTTCTTTTCATACAATACCTCTAGAAAACCCTCCCATTGAGGACATATTAACTACTTCTATGAATCTATTGCAAAGTATAGATGTGAATTTTGTTTCCATGATTGGTTTGATTGCGACTTTATGCAACTGAAACGAAAGGCAGTACCATCTGAGAGTTGTTTCCTTTCTTATTTAGTAACTAAACCTTTGTAGGTTGGATGGCTCTGAAACTTAGTTGGAATGATTTTGCCTAACCTTTCTGGAAGCTTGAACACTAATTTCCTAAGGTATTTTTTTCTATGGTGAAATTTTATTTTCTTTGTCTAGAAGGTCATTTGGTCACATAGTGACGACTACTACTCAACTGAAGAAATCTTGTTTCAGTTTCTTGCATTTCAGGGGAAAAATGACATTGACATTATTAATGTTGAGGTATATGTCCTATAAATCTTTTATATTATACTTTAGTTTATATTCTAGTGTTTATCATCTTTCATGTCTTATACTATGAATTGTATCTTCTTTCATTTTGAGAAGATGAACTCATTATTGATGGTAAGATGTAGGAATTGGAGAATGAGGAGAACAATAATATCGTAGCCACAAATGCAAAAAGTTAGAGACAAGAGAATTGGTCTACTAATACCCTTAAAGCCAATATCCTGCATGAGGCACAAAAATATTGACTGATGGTGAAGGATTTTTTTCAGTGTGTGTTATATTTTTTGCATGACTAGCCCAATGCAGAGGGGGGGATTGTGTCAAGCAGAGCAGGCAGGCGGTAGCCCCCCTCAATGGGGTCTAGGAAAATGCCTCGAGGAAATTTTTTTGGACCCTATATTGGGTGGGTGGACCTACCTATGGTTTTGTGCATGCTTTTTGCACATGCTTTTGGGCATGATCATTTTTCCCCATGATATTTTGTAGATTTCGTAAAGGGAACTATGGTTATGTTCTAATCCAAGGTTAATGGATTGGGGTTTAAGAATGATTGAGAATGTATATATATGTATTGTAACATTGAAAGGAATATAATGAAAAATCAATCTGGTAGTCCCAGTTTTGGGATCTAGGGGAAAATCTCTATCTATTTGTTTCATGTTTTATTCTCTCACCATTGTTTATTTTCAATTTTTAGAATTTGTATGTAGGTAATTTCTGTATGGGGTTAAAAGCTACATTTTTTATCATAGATGTTTTGGATTCAAGGGGACGCCTTTGCTACTGAGGTGTTTTTCATGGTCATGTGGTTGAATTGTCTAGAGGGAGATTTCAGGGGTTGATTCTTTTGGTGAAAGATTATGGTGAGCAGTGGAAAGCTAGAGATCGAGAAATTTAATGATCAAAGTTTTGAGTTGTGGAAACTCAATATGGAGGATTTGCTGGTGGATAAATATTAGTGGATTACGGTAGATCGAGGTATTTAACCAACGACAATGTCAACTAAATATCGGGTGAAGTTGGATCGAAAGCCAAAGAGAATAACATGGTTGTGTATCTCAAATTAAGTATTATTGAATGTATAAGGGAAATCTTTGGTGAAGGCTTTGTGGGACAAGTTAGTGACTTTTTAGTGGGGCAGGTGTAAAAAACATGTTCAAGAAATATGCTTACAATATGGTTTGGGGATCACTGATATTGATGTGAGGACTCTATATTAGAACTTTGTACAAGCTTTAGGGTAGGATTGTTATTGATGGGTGCAATATTTATGTGGCTCCATAAAGTGGAGCAGAAAATGTAGTGGTCTTTGGATAAAAGACCATGCTATGGCATCAAAGGTTCCAACATATTAGAGAGAAGGGCCTTCTAATACTTCATGGTAATGGTAAGATAGAAGGTATTTCTAATTTCTCTCAAGATTTTGTTGTTTTTTATAAATGTCGATACGGGAAGCAGAATCAGGCGAGTTTCCCCTCTAGTATTAAGAGGGTGAAACAAATATTAGATCTTGTGCATAATGATGTGTCTAGACCTATGTCAGTTCCATTAATGGGTAAGTTTGTGTATTATGTATCATTTATAGATGAATTGTCAAGGAATACATAGATAGCCTTTCTTAGGAAGAAATCTGAATTCAAAGACATGTTTAAAGAATTTAAGACTCTAGCGGAAAATTAGATAGAGAAGAAGATAAAGGTGCCGAGGATAGATAATGGTGGAGAGTTTTTCAAAAAGGAATTTGAATATTTTTGTTAGAAGTGTGGTATGGCATGACAAAATACTACTCGATACACACCTCAACAAAATGGAGTTGCACAAAGAATGAGCATGATGTTGACAGAAAATCAAAGAAGCATGATGAGTGGTGTCGGGATAAAAGATGAATTCTTGGTAGAGGTGGTGGAGGCTACATGTTACCTTGTCAACAGATCATCTCATCAACATTGGAGGGTAAGACTCCACAAGATGTATGGACCGGTAAGAAACCCTCTCTTTCACATATGAGGGTATTTAGATTTAATGCATATGTACATGTTCCAAAAGAGAAAAGAACCAAGTTGGGTAGCAAATATGAAAGGTGCATCTTTATTAGGTCGAAGGATTTTTTTAAAAGGTTATAAGATTGGAATCCAGAAACAAGGAAGGTTATCTACAACCATGATGTGGTGTTTAGGGAGGTGAATGATGTTATTAAACATGAATTCCTTACATAGAAACATGAGAAGATAGAGTTTTAGCTAAAGGAGGAGGAACCAGACTCCATAGTAGAAGAGGAATCAGAAGATGAAGAGTCACAAACTCCAACTATGAGAAGAGAAGTTCGAGAAAGAAGGCAACGAGAAAGGTACAGTCCAACAACCTTATGTTCAATGTTTTATTTATTTATTACTGATGATGATTCAAGAACTGTCAGGGAATGAGTTGGCTCAGAGGATGGAAAATTATGGAAAGAGGCAATGGCTGATGAAATTTCATCCTTGCACAAAATGAGGCTTGGGATCTAGTGGAGTTGCAAGCTGGAAGGAAACCAATTAGAATAAAATGAGTGTTTAAGGAGAATATGAATGCAGAAGGAAAGGTGGATAAATACAAATCTCAGTCGGTAGCAAAAGGTTATTCCGAGTCATCAAGAATTGATTTTCACAATATTTTTGTCCTTGTTGGCAAGGTAGCTTCTATTAGATTAGTTTCACTTGTTGCTACTACTTTTGATTTTGAGGTAGAACAAATGGATGTGAAGACAACATTTCTTCATGGGTATCTAGAAGAATAGATATACATGAAGAAACCTGAGGGATTTGAGGTGAAGCGTAATTAAGTGCTCGTATGCAGGTTAAAAAAGTCTTTGTATGGGTTAAAATAGTCACCAAGGTTGTGGTATCAAGAATTTCATACATTTATACCGAGACTTGGCTTCACCGGAAGCAAAGAAAATCATTGTGTATATTTAAATTAATTGGTGACTGTGTTATTTATTTGGTCTTTTATGTGAATGATACTTTGTTGATTGCAAATAAGAAAGAAATTGTCAAGTAATTGAAAACCCAATTGTCCTCCAAATTTGAAATGAAAGATCTTGGCGCTGCAAACTATATTTTGGGCATGGAAATTAAATGAAATCGGGAAAAAAGGAAGCCCTTGTTAAACCAGAGGATGTAGGTTGAAATGATATTGCAGAGGTTTAATATGCATGATTGTAAACCAATTAAGGTTCCTATTCATTTCGGTGTAAAATTACCTGTTGAAAAATGTCCCAAGACATAAGAAGAGGAAGAGGACATGTCCTATGTTCCATAGGAAAGTGTAGTCGGAAGTTTCATGTATGCAATGGTCTATACTAGACTAAACATTGTACATGTAGTGGGAGTATTGAACATGCTTATTTCAAAAACAGGGAAGGAGCATTAGACAATAGTGAAGCGGGTTTTCTGGTATTTGTGTGGCACTAGTGATTATGGTCTATGCTCCTGAGGAAGACTAGGATTGTATAGAGTTTTGGAGATCCATGGATTTTTTGATGTAGATTGGGCTAGAGATTTGGATCAGAGAAGATATACAAGCTGGTATGTATTTAACCTGTTTGTAGGTGTATTGAATTGGATGAGTTGGAGATAGTCTGTAATGGCACTATGAACTATAGAGGAAGAATAGATGGTAGCCACTCATGCAAGCAAGTAAGGATATTTGTTGCAAAGATTGTGTTCGAGTATGGGGTTGATAAAATGAGCTATAAGGATATACTGTGACAACCAAAGTGCAATTTTCTTGGCAAAGAACCCTACTTATCATTCAAAGACAAAGCACATTGATGTTCAGTGTCACTTTGTGAGGGATATGGTTGAGAACAAAAGTGTGTTGCTGGTAAAGGTGGATACTTTCAAGAATGTTTTAGATGCATTAGTGAAGTATTTGAGCACCGAGAAGTTTTATTGATGTAGAGAAGTAATGGGCATTGCAGGGCTTGAAAAATGACTAAGCTGTCATGTGCCCCCCATGGAAAGAAAACAATAAGTCGTAGAATAGTGAGTGTGTGTTATATTCTTTCCACAATTAGCCCCTCATGGGGGGGGAGGGGGGTCACACGGGGGGTGAAAACCCACTCTATTCATTTCGTCAGGCATAGCAGGGGGGTCACAGGTGGAGAAACAACCCCCTCATTAGGGAGTTGGAGGGGGTTAGTTGCCCCTATACACAAAGTCCAGGGAAGTGCCTCAGGGAAATTTATTTTGGACCCTATGTTAGATGAGGAAACCTACCTATGGCTTCGTGCGTGGTTCTCACACATAGTTTTCGGCAGGACGATTTTCTACGCAATGTATTTTGTAGATCTCCTCAAGGAAACTACAGGTATGTTATAATTCAGGGTTAATGGATTAGGGTGTATGAATGCTTCAACATGTATATATATGTATCGTAGAATTCAAAGGTATATAATGAAAAATGAATCTAGTAGTCCCAATTTTGGGATCCAAGGGAAAATCTTTTTGTATATATGTTTTATGTTTTATGTTGTCGCCATTGTTTATTTTCTATTTTAGAATTCATGGGTAATTTATGTACGGGATTAAAGCCTACATTTTTAGAGTTTGTGAATTCACCTGCAATCCGTTGGATATAATAAATGGATTTTTCGTTTGCAGATATGTTGTTATTTCTACCCAAGTTATCATAGCATGCAAAATATTGATATTGTAGGAATTGTTTGAGGACCTCATTACGGTCAAATTTTCTAATGTCCTACTTGATTGATACCTTCTCATGATAGGAAATCTTTAAATATGAATTAATATGTTCTTGAAATAAACCAGATTCAAATTTTATAGATATAAAAGTTAAAAAAATATATATGTCTTTGTTTGAATGTTAGTTGGTTCTGGTGTGGGCACATTACGGGAAATGGGATTTGAAAAAGGATGGGGAGACAATGTAGAGAAAGCCTTGGATATGATTAATTTGTTTTTGGGGATCCCTCATGCACTTGACACATCATATATGGAAATGTTCATCGTAGGGATTCATGTAGTTTTTAATGTTGTGATTCTTTCACCTCATGGTTATTTTCGGCAAGAAAATGTTTAGTAATGCTAGACAAGGCACTAGTGGAAAGGTAAACAAATTTCTTATAACTGAAATGTTCATTCCATGATATCCTCTCTTTATTGTTTGATTGTATTTTGAATGTTTATTTTGATTTTCTTTTGTCATTTAATTATGAAATTGAAAATAATTGGTATCATGTCCATTTAAAAAACATTAAAAGTTTGAACATGAATTTAGTATTACATGATATTAATTGAAATACTTTTTAGTTGTTTTGTGTTAAAATATTTCCATGACTATTAGAAAAGATTACTTTGATGGTGTTATTTGAGCACATGCTATCTATATACTTGACCAAGTTCAGACTTTAGAGAATTAAATATTTTTGTGAATAAAACAATCATTAAACATCACACCTCAGATTATTTGTTTTAACAAGTTACCTATAGCCTGGGCTTTTCAACATGTAACTTAGTTAGTGTGATTGTGCCTGCGATTTCTCTTAAGGTTAAATATAAATAAGTTACTAAGGTGATCTCCTCTATGGTGATGTTTTATTTTTTTGTTTATATAGGTCATGTGGCCACATAATGGCAACTCACCCCAATTAAAGAAAACTTATTCAAATTTATTGCTTTTATGGTGGAAAATGACATTGACGTTGTTGATGTTGAGGTATATGTCATATAAATATTTTATACTATACTCTATTTTATATTCATTTACTCAGAGTATTTCATGTCTTATACTTTTCATTGTATCTTCTTTCATTTTTAGGAGAGGAACTCAATATTTATGGTAAGAAGGAGAAATTGAAGATAGAGGAGACCAATAACATTGGAGTGATAAATGAAAAATGAGAGAGAGAAGAGAATGGATCTAGTGATACACTTAGATCCAATATCTTGCATAAGGCACACACATAGAGACTAATGGTCAAGTCTCTAGAGTTAGTGAATTCACTTCAAGTGCCTTGGCAACAAAATGATAATGTTTTGAAATGATGAAAAAATATTTCATGTGTAAATTGTAGTCAAAGCAATATTAAGTTGGAAAATCATATTGTAATACTTGACATTTTATATAATAAAACTTATGTGGTTGAAATTATTTTTATTTCCACTTGATATTATCTAATCTTGTAATTAACATATTTAACTTTGTGTTATCATGTTAGATGAACATGCACATAGTATGACAACTTTCTTTTGATTTAGACGCAAAACCATACAAATTAACTTATGTTGATTAATAATGAACACATAAAATGAATCAAAAACTACTAAATTAGTAGTTTACATTGACTAATGATGAACCAAAACAAAATGAATATATGACTAAATTAGTCATTTATAATGATTATTAATGAAATTAAATGAAATAAATGGAGACTTATAAATCAGTGGTTTATATCATGAATATAAAACCAAAAAAAATTGACTACTACAAATGATAAATTTGTGATTACAAATGATCACTAAATTTTTTATACATATGACTATTAGTAGCTATTTTATAATATCTTATAACTTGACTAAAATTTAGTCATATTTCTTTGGTGATTAATTGGTTTCAAAATATGACTAAACTTTGCATATATATGACTATTAGTAGCTAACTTATGCCATCTTATAACATGAGCAACATTTTGCTCATATTTCTTTGATTGCTAATTAGTTTATCATACAGTAAGACATTGCATTGTATATTTGGTCATTAATTGTGGTAATTAATGACTAAATTAATAACAACGTAAACTTTGTAATGAGAACTATAAACTCAAAATGGGAACTCTAGCCAAAAAATCCACCAAAGACATGAAGAATCAACTAAATAATTAAAAGTGTTGATGTTGGAATAACCTTTTTTTTCTAGGTTAAATTTTCAACGGGTTTTAAAAATGTCAATGAAAACCAAATTTTTGTGCAAAAATTGTGCAAAGAACACGTGATAATGAAAGGAGTTGATGTGTTGATGTTGAAGTAACGTCTCCTTTTTCTTTTTAAGATAAATTTTCAACATTTTGAAAAAATGGCTTAAAAGATTTTATCATGACTCTGAAAAACATTCAAATTTCAAAAAGAATAATGAAACCATCCAACGAATATACGTGGTAATTTATACAAATATAATCAATTGTACTATATATAAAAACAAAATCTTATGTTGGCATTTACAATTGTAAAAACTACTTTTAAATAGTGGAAACATATCCATGTGCATTTAAATATAGCCATATTAAAATGATGGTTTCACTAATGAAAACCATCCAATCAATGGATGGTCACATGCTTTGTATGGTAAAACGGTTCGTCAAAGTTTCAGTGAATGGTTTAAATTTTGGCATTTGTTTGACAACATTTCAAATTTTGAGCTTTTAAAATAGTCAATGTCATTTTATTTTAAAACAAACAACATGACAAGTTAGGGGAGTCGAAGGATTTCACCCTGGGACAGCCCCTTGTTAACTAACACCAATTTTCCATTAGACTATGGGGTAAGACTTTGAACATTCCACCACCCAAATAATACATAGTGGGCCTTATTTTTCCATTCGAAGGGAGCCAAGGTAGAACACAGACTAGTGAGGGCATATGGAACCAAGTATGTAGGAACTGGGACGAGTAGCCAAAACCTCACGTGGTAGTACTAGGAGTGGTGCAGTTCTAATTAAGAATATTCCAATTTAGTATTCCCTAGAATATTCTAGAGAATATTTTATGCAAGATCTATGAGGAAGCTTGAATATTACTTGTTGGGAAGGATTTGATAGTGTCAGAATGGGGTCAACTTTATACCCATTCTAACTAGAATTTCTTGAGGATCACAATGGTGTAGTAAGTTTTTGAATCTGAGTTATGGATTTCTGGGGTGATGGAAGAAACCCAATTTCATCATTAATTGTTTGGCACTAATTTCAAGTTAACAATGTGTCCTTAAGAAGTAGGTCATGCCTATAGTCAAAAGTCCCAGGAGGACAAGACCAATCTAGTGGCATTGTCATTGACGTGATTTGAGTATCCAAATTTCAAATTACTCTTGGGATGGATATATAATGATGTATTTTTTCATGTACTTTACTTCTTTTCAATGAGCTGAATGAAGCAACCTTCCCACTATTAAAGTAGGGCTAGAAGACGTAGTCCACATTAGACATACTTCATCATCAAACGTTATTTACATTTTCTTTATAATCTCCTTTATGTGTTTTATTCCTTATGTGTGTGCATACATGGTTTTTACATGCTCTCTCACGTAGTTATGCTAACATCAACCAAAGAAAATATCTTAGATAAATTTGTTAAACCGGAGATCTCGGATCAAGTAATGCTACAAAATCCACTAATACCCTATGTACCTGGTAGTGTAGAATATGTACTTTATGACATTTTTAAATACTTACACCTACTGATTATAGGATCTTCTTCTATTATAAAGGTTTTCATGTGGAACTCCCATGAAGTCAAGGCATGAACCATTAGTTTCAAATGTGAAAATGTAATTTTATTTTCCCCATATTTGTAGTGAAAACTGAAGTAAATATCTAAATACTATTACCGTTGATTAAATTACAATGAATTGGTCTCACCTTCATACAACTTGATGTCCACCCTTTCCTCCATCTTGAAGATGAATTGAGACTGGTTCATAACACTTCAATTCAATTTTTGTCTTTTATAAATTTTCTTGTACTCCTTCTTTGGTTCTTATTGCTCCCTGAATTTTCCATGTGTTACGAGATATGACTTTGGACCTCCTTGTTTTACAATTCAAAAATTGTTTACTAGAGTTAGCAGAAGGAGGTTCCTATTGAAGATAATTGTTTCCAACAGTGAACCCATTCTTTAGAATCACTCCTCCACCATCTCTCAAGGGTCATTATAGACATATTCATCACCATTTATATTATTTTATGACTTATTTCTCACACAATTTATTGGATCCCTTGCTACTTCACATAAACATCCAAAGATATCTACTTTCATACCAATATGATTCAGAAACTACCATGGGTGTTCAAATAAATATTTCTTTGAAATATATCGATTAAAATGAATATAAACCTATATATAAAATGGATAATTCTTTTAGATTCCATATTTTTATTTACTCATGTTATAAATAAAATATTAAAAATAGAAAATGTTGAAATATAAACACACACAAATCATAATGAACAAAAAAGTATGCTTTGGGAACCCATTTTATGATATAACTCAATTGTAAGGTGAGTCTCCTCTATTGTCATTCTTATGGAATGGAAAAAATTCAAATAAAAGGCAAAAGGAATTCTCTATGGCTTTATCTTGGTTGTATGACCTTGGGCTAGCCACAAAACACAAACACTTCTATCTTCTCTATCCACCCTTAGCTACTATTCTCTAGTATGGAACAAAATGTACTTTAATATAATTGAACCATTTTCCCTACTGATGGCCCAATTGTAGGACAAGCTAACAACCAAATAGGGCTTATGTCTGACTCCCTCTATTGTAATCAAGTTTTATAAAATTAATCCTTCTAGATTATATTCATAAGCTCAACATGAATATACCCTTTTCCATGAGTAACAAGGTTCACATGGCATCCTCTTCAATAATGGTAGGCAAAATATGATGGTCAACTTTTGGGTGGCATAACTTTTGCGTGTGGATTTCCTTTGGGAACTTTCTTACAGTGTAGTGAAGGTTCATAAGTAGAATAGTGTTGAGTAATATTACATAGGAAGTAAATTTTTACCCTAATAAAATTTATTTAATGACTTAAACCACCTACCTAATGTTTTAAATGTCAATTCCTTGTAACTTAATCCACTAGTAAAAGTTTTGGTTTCTTTAATTTTTCAACTCTAAAAGAATTAATATGAATGAAAATAATTTAGTTATCTAGTCTAGACCAATGTTCATGTTCTTGTTGTTTCATCCTATTTTTTGTTATATCCAATTTGTCCTTCCATAGTCTAAGACCCTCTTGTTGGTTCGCTCTATGTTCATCAACTATTGGAACATTTATAATCCCTATTAAGGGTGATCTAAACTATGGAGGATGATATCCATAAAGTTCCATAAATAAGGGAACATTTTATGAAGTCAATGACGTGTTGTACTGCTATTATTCCAAAGGAAACCATCTAACACATTATGCTAATTCATTAGATATGAGGTAGAAAATATATTTCTCTAAAATATCGTTCATAATATTGGTTATCCCACCATATTGAGGATCGTAATATAAGTTATCATCTAGCTAAGTACCCAAACAATTGAATAATTCCATTCAAATTTTTTTAATGAAAATTAGTTATTTATTAATTACAATAATATTTAAGATTCCATGTCAACTTCAAATTGTTTTCATGAATTGCTTTTCCAATGTACTCACTTGAAGAGGATGAGAAAGAGGGGAAATATGGGCCTACATTGTCAATCAATTTATTATTACCATAATGAAATTCTTTATTTCATATTTTGGAAAACCTATGATAAAATTCGTGGAAAATTCTTCCCAAAGTTTACTTGGTATAGCTAATGGTTATAAAATACTTTGGATTTTTTAATCCCTTCTTTTGTTGAAGACAAGACATTTGACCACGCCATTTTGAATATTAGTTTCAAAAACTTCTTAGAAAAATCCTTCTCGATCATGTTGGCATTTAATATAGGTTTATAAATTCGATCCCTCTTACATTTATTTGTAAATATGGGATTCCTTGGTTATTTCAAGGTTATCATGTAAGGTTTATGCAGGCCACAACTTCCCTACCTAGTATTGAGCAATTACAAAATTCAAGGCCCAATAAATGCTATGGATCTAGTAACAATAAGGTAAATAACACTAAGTAACAACAATTTGAAGTAATGCCAATTAGAAATAACAGCAAGGTCATAACAAACTAGATAAAGGAATAACAATAATAAAGCATTAACAATATAGCTAGAAAGCAAACATATCAACACAATTGTATCCAACAAAACCTAATAGAGAGAGAGAAGGCCCAACTCCTTGATCAATGGTGTGGCTGAGAATTAGAGATCACAAAATTACAATAAGATGAAATTCACATTAGTTCATAAAGGAATTGCAAAACAAAGTCATGTTGTTACACGCTAAGGAAAACCCCTATCATTCTTCTCATTACTGCCATATTTATGCATCTGTCATTACATGAATAACATTTAACAAGCCCAGAAATTGTGGTGATATTGTTTATTAAAAAATATACTATAATTAGTCAAATATGACATAGAGTAAAAAATATCAACATACTTGGCTTTGCCAACTATTCAACGGTTGATCATTTGATGGTTTAGTCCTTGAATATTACTGCTAGTCCACAGTCAACAATGTCACACTAGGTTTTCTCTGTTGAACAACATCTGATATAAATATGCAAGGGGTTTCATCAGCAAACCATCTAAGCATCGTTTACCTATGTATACTTCTTCATGAATTAAAAATTCAAGAATACATACCAATACGATATACATTTTCATTGATTAGTATACAAATCGACCTCATAAGAGCTATAAAATATATAAAAAGGTGAAAGTGAAAGTAGGTGAAAATGGGAAATTCCATTGACCAACATCTCGCCCCAACTAGCTTGGTATTATGTCCTCATGTAAATCATTTTCTACGTAGATAAGGGTTAGACCCACTGTGACTAACTTGGAGCTAAGTGAGATCATATTTCTTCACCATATCAGTCAAAGGTAGTTGATACCAATTTGTATGAATGATGCCCTTCTACCAGTCTTGATCCACAAAATAATTCAACCCATACTAATCGAAAGGCAACCAAATAATATGAAATCAGAATCTTAACCCCAACCAACCAACTCCATAGTGTTTCATGCAACCATTATATTGTGGGATTCTCTCCAACACTCTTGAACCCAAAGGATTCTTGTTCTTGTATTGTTGATGATGAAAGTATCCAACACTTTTGACAAGCATCCTTAGCCTCTTATTTAAATGTGCAAATGCGCCTCCTGCATAGATCAACACACCATCGTTGTACCAAAATCATCCAGTCCTTTTGGCCTTCTAATTTTAGAAACAGGTGATGTTTAGTAAAAATATCTGCAAATTGAAATTTCTCCATCCTAACCATCAACGAATGGTTTTCTTGATTTACCTCAAATATATCAAGGACCTTCTTCCATTTGACTTGATTGATCACAAAATATGTAAAAGAACTTAATTAAATATCTCCTAAAAATGGTATTGGGTTAAACATGTAATCAATTTCTCTGATGTAATCATGCATGTATAGCTCACATAGAAAATGTTTGTTAATATGATTATTAGCTCTTAAAATCCTTAAAAATTACATGCGGTCTTATATTTTGTGACTTAACTATGGGTGAAAACATTTGAAACTGAAAAACAAGTAATAGTCAGGAATAAAAAGGGTGTAATTACTAGTATGGGACTTGCATTCCATCATTTGTTGTGCTAAAGTAAACATATCATCCTTATCACTCTTCAGTAACTAAACATATTCCTGCAATTATTTGATTTTACTCTATAATTTTTCTTGTTTCTATTTATCTTTTTCAATCTTTGTTATATAATTGGAAATTTACTTTGCCACATTCTCTTGAATTTCTCTTATTTCTTTCTCATGAGCCTCTATTAGAATTTCCCCATCATGGAAGCTAAAAGTAGTGGCCTTCTATTTCTGGATTTCTACTGTAGAAATAAGCTCTTGTGCTTCTTCAATATGGACGAGTGCATTGTTATGTTTGGGTAGATGACAAGAGTACCTCCCTATCTTCTGCATGTACAACAACTGAAACAGTCCAACTGGTTACATTAACTGCGGTTGTTTGGACATGATTGATTTGTTCCTTCCTTCTTCCCATTTCCGTAACCACATCACCCATTTCCTTAGCTTTGTAATTTCCATCATTAACTGAAAATTCTATTTTAACAGTAATCAGTTCCAGTACTGAATGAGAGATTTTCTTTTAAAGAATTCCTCAACAAATTATTGTTTTACCACATTCTCTTCCATTTAACTCGAGGCTGGTATTGGTCCTTTTGGAGAAATATTGGAAAATTCCTCAAAAGGTTCTTGTTTTATCATAATTTCGTCCATATTTTATAATGTCGATACTCGTGGAGTAGTATTAGCAAAATTATCAACCAGTTCCTATTTTAGTGAAATTTCCTCCATATGTCTCGAAACTGGTACTGGTTCTTATGAAGCAATATCGACACATTCTTCTTTTTTTTTGCTAATGCAAGAGTCGATCATTCTATTAAAAATGTTCAAAGTTTAAAATTACATAAAATAAAACCAACCGTAGGCTAAACATTTTAGCCCTAGGTAAAAGCCTCACCAAAATACAAATCTAGCAACTAGGTCCTAAAGACCCAAACAATAGACTCATAGTGACTCAAATCTTAGATAAACAATTTGTAAAAGGTCAAAAGACCCGGACCCACCACCATGCACAATAAAAGACCCAGGCCCACCAACCTACATGCTTTTCCTGATTGTTGATTCTTCTCGCCTGATCCAATGACGAAGGGTAATACCGCATGAATTAAAAGCATGGAGAATTACTGTGTGATAAACGACCTGGGCCCACCAACATTAACGCTTATCCTTGACCGTTTATTCTCCTCGCCTGATCCAATGGCGGACGATCATATCACATGATCCAAAAACAAAGAGAATTACTATGAGATGAGGGTGGTATTCTCTCCCCAATCGTGGCCACATGTTGTGTGGTGAGTGGAATCACTCCGAACTTTGAAATACCACTTCCAGCTTGAATGCCATGTGATAAACCAGAAACCACCCCGAGGGTGGTATTGACACCATAGGAGTAATGCGACAGTTTTGAGTCTACTGAGAAAGCCTAGACTCTGGTCCCTCAGACCATCCCATCTCCTCGGGTGCAGAACCAAAGGAAAATGAAAATCCATCCATCCACCTGTCCATTCGAGAAACACCGTCTACCGAGAAACTTCCACCTGAGACTTTTGGGTTTGTGCTTACCTGGGTTGAGGAGGCAGATAGAGACCTGCATCCCAAATGTGACATCACTTATGAAAAAACACTTCATAATGAATCCAAATCAACTACACCCCGTCTCTATGGCTTTGTTATGAAATAATGTTTTGTCCTCATCCGTCTGATTGAGATAATGCTCCCTCAATCTATTTTGAGGCATCTATTGCCAACTCAACTTGACCCTGATTTTGGTACAGAGCACCCCTTGATTGGCTAGAATGTCTGGAAATTTATTTGCCATCCTTCGCACATGAGTAAAACTCATGGTTCACAAGTGCAGAAGGTGAAACTGAATCCTTTGAAACACTTGAAGCAACCTCTAGTGTCTTGAGACTTTTTCTGGCTTGGTTCCACAACAGATTCTCTTGACCAAGTTAATGATTAACTCAGAATCAGCTTCAATTATATTCTAGAGATTATCCTCCTTTAGGAATTCTAAAAATTTCTCAAGTACCATTAAATCCACCATATTGCTTGTGGCTCTTCCCAAATGGAAATGGAAAATAAAAAGGATGTAGCCATTTTCACCCCTTAACACCCCTCCAAAACCAGCAATACCACAGTTGGCTTTTGAGGCCCCATCAATATTGCATTTCAAAAAACCCTGAGGGGGAGGATGCGAGTAATCTGGCTTACTGTCCAGTTTCATCACCTTCCTGTCCATGCCCTATGGTATAAGCCCATGCATACCCAACTAAAGAAGTATCTACATTTCAACTTCTAAAGGTGGATCCTTTAGGGAAGTTCACAGTAAAGTACCTACTGTCTCCTTAAGTTGTCTTAAGATCTGCTCAAAAATGCATGGTGAGGAACTTTTTACATTTTTGAAGATTTCCTTTCTTTCCAGACATTCCATATTATGAAACTTGGAGTTAAAAACCAAGGTGAGTGAAGAAATTCATAATCAGAGAAGTTTCATCTCCAATTATTTAGGGTATTGATAATGCTTCATTTGTCTATGTCTATCTATTGCAAAATTGTGGCAAAAGTATCCCACAACCTGGAGGTAAAAATGCAATTATTGAGAAGGTGCTTTATTGTTTCCTTTAGGGCTTCATAGAGCTGGCATCTAGAAGGTCACATAACACCCCTATTCTGAATGTTTTCCCAAGTCATAATTTTCTTATGATGTACCAGCCACATGAAGAGTTTGATCTTCATCCGTCCTTGATGCCTCCATAGGTTCTGCCAAAACCTATCTAGTACATTGGAATCCATCTCTAGGATTATGTGCTTTGCCTCCTTAAGATTGAAGGTACCTTCATTATTGCTGCCCCATCTAAGTTGGTCATTCCCCTCTGAAACTAGAATTTTCCTTTAGTCCAACATTGTCAGAAGTGCATAAGATTTTGTTTTCAAGGGGCTATCATCCCTGTATTCTATACTCTTCTAGGTTCTCCATTTTCCTTCATTATTGGTTTGATCCCAAAAATATTTTACCTTGAGTAACCCTTTGGTATCAGTTTCTTTCTTGAGGTCCAAAAATTCCTCTCTTAAAAGTGTAGGTTCTTGTTGCCATTTATCTTAGAGAGGGAGATCTTGCTTTGTTTTGGGAGGATAAATGGAAACAAGAACCTACACTTTTAAGAGAGGACTTCTAAGATAAATGGCACCAACCAGCCTACCAAGTTTAAAGATCTAATAGTCCATTTCTAGGTCTCGTGCTACATCTTATTAATCACCGACTCCCAAATGATCTTGTGCAAAGTTTTATCAGTTAGAGGAACTCCCAAGTATTTGGAAGGAAGGACATCCCTTTGAAAGCCCAAAATTCTAGAGATATTCCTATAGATAGTGATATTATTATTAAAGAAAAAAATCTTAGATTTGGAGAGATTTTCCTCCATACTTGTAGCCATGGTGAAGTCACACAGGATTTTTTTATAAGCTAGTGCTTCTTCAACCATGGGGACACCCTGCAACATAGTGTCATCAAAAAATTATTGATGGGTCAAGGCCTGTCCAGTCTTAGCGAGTTGGAAACCCTTGATGTCACCCACTTCTTTCACATGCTTGATATACCAACCAAGTCCTTCCATCATGAGGATAAAGAGAAAGGGAGAGAGTGGGTCTCCCTACCTCAGGCCCCTTGAAGGAGTAAAAGTCTTGGAAGGAGAACCGTTAGCCAGAATTAAAAAGCTAGAAGAGGTTACCAGGGTGATGACCCATCTTACACAGTTCTGGTCAAATCCAAAGGCTATAAGGACCTTCATAATATAGGTTCAATTTAACTTATCATAAGCTTTGGCTAGGTCCAATTGCATAATCATTCTCGCCTTCGTATTGCTTAGCAATGAATGGACCACCTCATGCACTTGAATTATGTTATTGAGAATTTGTCTACCCTCCACATAACGTGATTGCTCCCCAGAAGCTAGAGTAGGAAGAAGGGATTTGATTCTATTGGAATTAACTTTGGATATTATCTTGTACACCACATTGCACAAAGCTATGGGTCTAAACTTGTCTGGAGTTTGAGCATTGTCCTGTTTGGGGATTAAGGAGATGAAGGAAGTATTGAGCACCTTCAAAATGGTTCTATTCATCCCAGAGTCCACTACATTTAGAATATCTTTTTTAACAATCTTCCAGCAAGCTTTAAAGGAATCCACATTGAAACCATCAGGGCATGGCACTTTATCATTCTGCATTTCTTTGATGACCTCATTAACCTCCTCTTTTGTCACTCGCCTATTCAGATTGAAATTATCCTCTCTTGTTACTAGCCTAGGTATATGCCTTGTCAAGTCTCCGATAAAATGAACTCTGTGTGAAATGGTCTCCTCTGCTATACCTCAAAAGTGTTGAACTAACACAGTTTCTATATCTTCATGGGTATTTAGTAGATGACCTTCGACGTCCTTAATTGAAGAGATCCTATTATGAGATCTATTCACCATGGTGGATCTGTGGAAAAATATAGTGTTTCACTCCCCTTCTTTTAGCCATTGAACTCTAAATTTTTGTCTCCAAAATATTTCCTCTTGTTTACATAAGTTCTCCCAGTCTTGATGATGTTTTGTGACTTGATTATTTCTGACTCTATTAAAACCATCCGTGATAAGGTCTTGATTGAGTTCCTGTATTTTATCTTCAACAACTTCTTTCACTTCAAAAATATTTCCAAATTCATTCTTGTTCCAATCTTTGAGTCTGAGCTTGATGTGTTTTAGTCTTTTGTGTAGCAGAAACATTCTTGTACCCTAAATATGCAGATCTTCTATCCACAATTTTTCAATGTTGCTAATAAAATTTGGGTGGGTGAGCCAGGTACTCTCAAATCTAAAAGGTCTATTTTTGGTGGTGCCAATGCCCTGAAACTCATGTTGTACAAGCCAATGGTCCGAGCCTCCAAAGGGGAGAATTCTCACTATCATTTCCTTGTCAGTGAGCATAAGGTCCTTTGAGATTATGAATCTGTCTAACATTGAGGCAACTTGAGACTCTCCTCTTCTCTTATTGTTCCATGTAAAGATGCCATTAATCATATCAATGTCAATTAGGTTCATATTGTCTATAAAAGTTTGAAATGCTATAGATTCTTTGCTTAAAGTTCTGGTTGCCCATCTTTTCTTCGAAAGTGATTTGATCATGTTGAATTCACCACCCATGATCCATGGTACTCGTGCATGTCTATCTCTTAGTTCCACAAGAGAATCTAGAAACCTGAGTTTACCATTTGGTCTTTGGGGGCAATACAAATTTGTGACCAAATAAGTATCCCTATCTCCCACAGGCTAAATAACAACTCATAAATAATTCCTAGATTCTCTAGCATCTATTATGGCAATCTTTTGGGGGTTCCAAAGAGTGAGTATGCCTCCTGTTGTTTTATCTACTTTGACTTCTCGAAACTCATATTTATTGAGCCATTTGCTGTGTATTTCTTTTATTTTTTGAATGGAACATTTAGTTTCCTAGATAAAGATCATATCTGAAGCTTCTTGTTTCATTCTATTACTAAGTATTATTTTTTTTCTTTTACTACCGAGACCTCTAATATTCCAAGATGTGAACTTCATAATGAAACATTTGTAAAGGAGTAGCTAGTTAGGTCTTTCATCTTACCTGAATCTATCATTAGCTTTCCACATTCCATCAATAACTCATTCTACTTTTTTCTGCCTCTTTTCTTTCCTGGATTTTGTAGGAGCTAATCCTGGTGTGATTTTCATATTTTTCACACCTTTGTTGCCCTAACTTTCATTGTTTCGTTGCCTTTCGAGCCCTTTAGCCTGAGATTTCCATAAGAATAGTTGTTGTACTCTGTTGAGGTAGTGAGTCTACCCCTCCCATGGTCCCCTGTTTCAGGAACCCTTCTAGATCTAGGTATTCTCTATCCAGAATATCCTGCACTTCATGATCCTCCATTTCAATCTCACTCTTGGTCATTTCTCAGTCCATTTCTAATTCTCCATCACTCAGTGTAGTCTCTTACTGTTTATTAATGTCCTGTGTTTGCCCACTTTTTTGTTCTTTCTCCTTCTCCCTTGGGTTGCCTTCCATTACCTGATCTACCTTTGTTATTTCTTCCTCCTCTTCTAGTACTCGGAACCTATTCATACTGGCCTGTTGCCCTTCTATTTAATGTTTCTTTGGCCCCCTTTTTCCCCATTTTCCTCTATATCTCACTTTGTGAAAGTGTCAGTGTCCTTCACTATGGTAGCTTCACTTTTGTTCTCTATTTTACTGAAAGGGTAGTCTCTATATAGGTGCCCATGCTCATGGCACCTGTGAAATCTGAAAGGAATGTCTTCATAATCTACTGTTCGCACCCATTATCCATCAAAAACTTCCAAGATGATCTCATCCGATAGAGCTCCAGAGAGATCCATCTACACACATTTTCATATGAAGGAAGTATTATTTCACCTTCTGGTGGCCTCACATGCTTTGAAAAATGCCCTAATTGATTTCCTATAGCAGATAATGATACAGTTTGCCAGTAATCAAGAGGTAGGGAATAAAGTCTTACCCAGACCAGGACTGAAGTAAAAGTCTCTCACTCCGGGACAAAGTTCATAATCCAAGGCCGCATGTAGAGACCTGTAGCTACATACAAGTAGGGCCCTCCTTCAAACACCCTGTCTCTGTCCTCAATATCTGTAAAGACCATAGTGAAGAAACCCTTTGATCCAAGATGTAGGTCTATGCCTCCTTTTGTTTTTCAGTCGTACTTAATCCATGATTGTAGTGCCTTTTCTATGGGCCATAATCCCATGAATTTACAAATGATATCATAGGTCTGCATGTGGCCCCTGTGTGCCTACAAAGTAGGATCATTTAAAACTACTCTGGGTGTGACCTCAGCCTTGGGTTTACATGGCCCCTTTTGCGTTTTGTTTTCTACTTCCTGTTTTTTAGCTTCTCCCTCATTTTCTATTTTTCTATTGTTCTCCCTTGTTTTGGTTAAATCCTATTCCTCTTCAATGTTCATATTCCCTTCTCTTGAAGGACCTCTGGTAGTTTCTATCAGTTTCTTAACTCAGCTAGCCAAAGCCTAACTGTAGGAAGGACTGGAGCTCCCCCCTTTGCGTTTCTCCATGGAGTTCAACACTTGCAGAAGTTTGAAACCTTATCTCTTCATCCTCCCAAGAATTGTCTCCTTCCTACCTCACAATTCTCAGTCATCTCAACACATTCTTCAACAGACTCTAGCATTACCAAATTTTCTTCTATTTGTTCATGAGCCGATATTAGTTCTTGTGGAGCAGTATTGTCCTCACCCTCTCCTTCCATTTTCTTTGAGGTTGATACTAGTTCTTGTGGAGAATTATTGGCAAAAACCTCTTCTTCCTTCTTCTGTAAGGCCAACATTGGTTCTTGTGGAGAAATATTAGCAACAACATCTTCTTCCATTTTCTCTAAATTTGACGTTGGTTCTTATCGAGCAGTATCAACAACAACCACTTCTTCCATTTGTTTCGAGGAAAAAATTGGTTCTTATGAAGTAGTATTGGAAACACCTCTTCTTCCATTTTATCTTAAGTTGATCCTATTTCTTATGGAGCAGCATACACAACAACTTCTTCTACAACAACTCCTAAAAAATTCAAATTTGGAGGAAATGCTTCTTCTATTACTATGTGGCTAGGAGAACGGAATTTCCTCAATCTTATGACTATGGAGGCATAAGTTGTGAGGAAGGGGGAGTAGCTTCAATTCCATGCTTTCAACATCCTCCATTTTGGTCTCTTGATTTCCTTCCCCATCTCCCAAATCAACTTGTTGGTTCATCATTTCTTCATCCCCTTTCTCCTCTACCCCCTTTGGTATTTGTTCCATTTCTTCTTCTTCAAGAAATTCCTCTTCTCACCTTAAAGGGATCATGGTTGAAACTTATTCCTCTGATAATTCAACCATCTACTACCAATTTAAACGCATA
This sequence comes from Pinus taeda, assembly GCA_000404065.3. Lineage (NCBI taxonomy): Eukaryota > Viridiplantae > Streptophyta > Pinopsida > Pinales > Pinaceae > Pinus > Pinus taeda. Next base: position 21,886 of record APFE031424425.1, on the reverse strand, counting down.
TATATAGGCATGATTTACCAGAAAACTAACAGGTCCATGATTTGTAACCATATCCAACACCTAGACTGAGTAGCCCGTGGACTGGGCCATCAATTGTAAACTTTTTTAAAGAAAGAAAGGGATATTTATATCATGCATCTGATGAAATCAGACATAATCTAGGACATTTAAATGATATTTCAAAAGAATAGAAAATTGACCTTAACAGGCAATATACTAGATTAATAAGTATGCAACGTTTGACAGGGGTCGTGGCAATGATTTCTAATCATATCCCCTATCCTTTATGTACCACATTCTCCCTCACTTGTAGGAACAACTATTGAATATCTCGCAAGGACACTCTTTTGATAAACTACTTTTCCTATCCTATGATAGCTCACTCACTACTGCAATGAATTCCTTAGTTACTTGAGCTTACAATCTGTGGATCCTCGAGCGATTTCCTCAGAGGTTGACTACAAATTATATTGTGACTCCTTCATTGAACCGCTGTAGCTGATAAAAGTATGCCGAACTAAATTTTGGAAAATATTCCATACTTTTGGTCAATGCCATACCTGTCTTGTATTCTCAAGTTCATGTTTACTAGTTTGGCCACCCATTATTCCTATCAATGACCATGTGGTCTTGTTTAAAATAGAAGCCAATCATTGAGGGAAAATTTAACTGAGAAACTACGAAGTAATGGAAATTGTGATAAGGGAAATGAATCATGGAGAGGGTTATGGGAAAATCAGAGGTAATCACGGTAATAATTATGGTAATGATTTTGATACATTGGAAATGGCCACATTTTAATGTAAACATGTGTATTCATACATTGTTTAATTTCCAATGAGTGTTGATATGTGTGAAGGATACAAATGGAGATATGATACGAGTCAGTAATACTGCCATATTAATGGTATGATATGATAATTAAAATCATATTTAATGAGGTTCAATAATAACGACAAATGGTATCATTATTATTAAATATGATAATATCCCGCAACTAAGGTAAGACCTTCCTCATCTTTGATTGCTCATGTTATTAACGAAATGTTAATTAAATTCATGGAGCTTCTCAGGGATGGACCTGACACATTACCTTAGTGGAGTATCAACATTGTTAAAGTATCAAAACTAGTGGAGTATCATAATTGGTAGAGTATCAACACCAATGGATTTGATGGAGGGTTACCCTACTTTACCGACAGTATGCATATACAAATGCATAATCAGATTTTCCCCAGGAATTTAAATCTCTGAGTCAAATCTTCAACCATTAGTGGTTAAGGCCCATTTAGTAGTTTTAATGCTGAATGATTTGCTACAAACCAACATAGCCTAACTCTTAGGCAAAATCCACATATCCGCAATTAAATCTACACTAAAGCCTTCATTAACCCTTTTATTAAAGCCTTCCTCGAATATCTCTTATCGGGACTTTTAAAACCCTTCATGACCTTTATAAAACCCTTAAGCGCTCACATTAAACTTTCATCTTATAAACTTTGGTTAAAAGTAGACTTAACTGTAAAATGCTTATACCGGTGCTTTAATCCTTTGTAATTCTCTTATAAGAGAATACACATAAAAACATGCACCAACATACCTTTGCTGCCAAACATCAACCTTTTCACATTTCCCAAGGATTTCCTTTATCTCAATTGCTCGTTGCAAGTTACTATGGTCATACCACATATATACTCTTAACGCCCCTCCGACTCCGACAAGCAGTTAAACAACACATAAGCCTTAAAACATGTAGCCCATGTACTTTATAGAATACAAAGGAAATACAATAAAGTCCCACTCAGAACCATATAAGCGGATCTCAAAATTTATATATCCACACTTATATTTATCATCAGGTACGCTACACTTCTGCTGCATTGCCCCTCCTCCTGTTCCTGATCACCGATGCCTTCGATCTATCACATCTCCAATCTGCCTGATCTTTGGTCAACCTCATCACTCATCGAAAATATCGCAATATCACTCTCAGCTATCATTATCACTCTATCCCTCTACTCCTAACTTTTGCGATAAGCGATTACACCTCAACCATCGATCATGCTCATGATCTGATGTCTGACGAATAATCACATGATCGCAATTGCTTATTCCCTTCGGCCATCCGACAACACTTGAAGGTTTTCCACTGATTCAATATTCCTCTGTCTCCTCTGTGATTGGATCTAGTTGGTTGATCTTAAAAATCCAACGGTTGTTTTTCAATGATACTTCATTCTTTCATCTACCTCTTTACCTTGGTTTTGTCATTTCTTCAATGTTTATCATGGTTCTTGGGGTTTTCTTCGGGTTATGATCCCTTCGTGGTTTCACTGCGCACTTCCTCCTGAGCTTTGGATTTGATCCTTCTAATGGATTCAATAATCCATTACGCTCCTCTGTCTCTTCTCCTCCTCTGTGGATTTTTCTCGACTTTGCATGCACATATTTGTATTACATAAATCTCTCATAGCACATAATTCATCATCTAACACACGAAATACACATTTATATAGATTCAAATCAATCTCTAAATCTCTAAACATAAACAATGATTATTGAATGAAATGTCTATCTCTCGGGTCTGAATCTTCTTTCCTGTGGCCTCTGTTTTCTCATCTACCCATAGGCTTACAATCACAGTTTCCCTGGTTGGCTCGTTGGCTAGGTAACCTCTCCAACATTTATTTTTTTCTTTTCAATATACCATTAGTAGTTTCTTTACAGTTGAGGAATTGTTCCTCAGCTACTTTTCAGTTGTTCAATAGTTTCTTCAAACTAATTCCTAACTAATCCTAATCCTCTCATGTTCTCCTACATTTGAGAAAATTTACAAATATGTCTCCCAATATCTAATTAATTCCTATTCTCATTAAAATCACTCATAAGTGTAAATATTTACAATAATTCAATACTTAGAAAACCAACTTCCTTAAAACACAAGACCCCCTATGTCTAATAAAATACAATGATATAGTTGGTCTGAATGCTCCTACATAAGAATCCCAAGGTAGAAAATAATCATGATCTCCTGATCATGTGTCTTCATATGTTGTTAGAAAAAAACTCCAGGATCCCAAACATTAGTTTACAACAGCCAAAATGTTTCGATCCTTTGTTGATGCTGCATATCTACTATCTTTTGCCTTATCTTTCTCTCCTTGTCAATCAGGTTCATACGCTGATTGATCATCCTTCTTATTGTCATCAAATTTCCCCCTATGTCCTGTTTGATCATCAGCTGCCACAATTCTTCAATTTCTTTTTCCAGCACTGTTATAGCTCCAAATCTCACTATTATGGTTTGTGATTCTGCACTCATGGCCTAGGGCAACCCTTCCTTCTACACTTGGTCCAAAATCTAAAAAACAGTGTTTTATTCCCTGTACGCGACATTGCCCTGAGTTAAACGCATGTATACGTGGGTTCATATATACCCAACCCACGTATATGTATTAAAACACTTAAAAAATTATAAAACTCCTTATTTTCGGGTGGAGACCGCGGGTTTTACCTGCTGATCACCTGTTAGTACCCGTGGCCTCAACTGTCCCCAACCAATTCCTAACTAAAAAACTACTTTGGAATTGGTATAAAATGACACCAAAGGGAAGGCCTAAAGGAGGAAAGAGTATAGAGAAAGGTTATTATACTGAGATTTCCCCCTGATCAGGTCTGAAGACCCTTGTGCCTTCTGCACTTCCCCCATTTGTACAGGAAACCCT
>APFE031424414.1:93858-128071 GCA_000404065.3 Pinus taeda | reverse complement strand
GCCCCAAAGACTCCCCTGCAGAAACCGTGTCCCATCCCCGCAGCCAAATTTGCCCTCTCCTCAACTTGCCACCAAAAACCCAAAAACCCCAAAATCAAATTCTTTTATCAGTTTACTAGCCTAAAATCAGTTTTACCCTATTGGTCATCTCATCCATTGAAGATTTTACTGAGATTGTTCGGAGAGAGCCTTCTCCTGCCTCGTAGGGCTAGCTACGAGGCTGAATGGTTTGATGTAGCTTTGAGATTTGCCTTTCTCAGCCTGAGGTGAAATGTCAAACGCTAACAGGCGGCTTAAGAATGGTGTCTACATGGGGCAGTTAACTCTGCCCAACCTCCGAACTTGACAGCATTGAGCTTTAAATATTCAGCAGGAACTATATGGTTAAGTGACAATGGACATGGTGGAATGGTAATTGGCTGCATTATGTGTTGGGAGGTCGTAGGTTTGACCCCTGATTCCTCCACCTAGGCTATAACAAAAATTTTGGTGGCCTTCAACTTGGCCACATGTCAGCCTGTGGTTGGCCATCATTCTAACCAATAAGAACCATTAAAATCTGACCAATAACAAAGCGACACATATCACGATTTCATTAGACGAGAAGAACTTTTACCGACTCAATGTCCACCTCACTTTCCCAGTCAGTGCCACGTCAGTAGTACAAACTGCTGATTGGGTTGTCCTTTTTTTTAAATTCACCTATTTGGGAAAGTGAACATAAATCATTTCTGGAGTCATACAGAGTCCATTTCACATGAAACGAGTTGCAATGGATTCAGGATAGCGAGCACTATGCGGTCGTCTGAGTTCCACAGCGATCCAACAACTTTGAAATTTGAGCTATTTTTTAACACCTGATCACTATCTATATGAGAAAATTTTTTCCTTAGTTTCTCTCTCAAACTATGGGCTAAATTTTATGGATTTTGTAAGTGATGATTAAGAAAATTTTGAACTTTTCCATGGCAATCTTTTTTCCTTTTATCCGCACTATCTTATTGCTTGAATGAAGATAAACAAATTCCTATTGTAATTTGGTTCATTGTTCGCTGACATTGTGCAAAGGAATGTTCACAAGAATTCGATACATGTGTCCATTTTTTATAGCTTCTAGATCATTTTTGCATTTCAATAAGAAACTTTGGCTTAGTTTGGTTCCCATCCATCGTGAACTAGTTCAGGCATAGGCTAGGGAATGTATGAAATAATAGGTTGAGGTTGATGAGGGATCGTTTGCAGGCATGATAGGTTGGGGCAAAGTTGGTTTCCATTAGGAAAAGATGACCAGTTTGGGATCACTAGTTGAACTCATCCAATTTTTCATTAGAATGCCTTGAAATATGAATCATTTTTTTCTTCCCTCTTGCCACCTTACATTTTCTTTTGCCCCCTACCCTCTATGGAAACATATTGACATTCTATTAAAAAAATTATGAACTTTGCTATGCCAACAACTTCTTTTCCTTTATCCACACTAAATTATTGCTTGAATGTAGATAACCAAATTTCTATTGTAATTTGGTTCATTGTTGGTTGTTGTTGTGCAGAAGAATGTGCACAAGAAGTAGGGCATATGTGGTTTTTTATGGATGCTAGGTCATTTTGCATTTTTAGAAGCAACTTGGGCTTGGTTTGGTTCTTATCCATCATGAATTGGTTTGGCCATAGGCTGGGGAATGTCTAATACAATAGAGTGAGGTTGATGGGGGATCATTTGTAGGAATGATAGGTTGGGGAAACGTTGGTTTCCATTAGAAAAACATGACCGGTTTGGGATCACTAGTTGAGCTCATCCAATTTTGAATTAAAATGCATTGAAATATGAATAATTTTTTCTTCCCTCTTTCCATCTTACATTTTTTTCCCTTACCCTCTATGGAAACCTATCGAGCTTATATTAAAAAAAACATGTCTACATTGAATTAACCAACCATTTTTACATTTTAACTTGCCACTTTGAAAAATATTTTTGTATTCAAATAAGAAAATAAAAACATGTATTACATGTATATTGCTTATGATTTTACAAATATATCATCAAGGAAACAACCACATAGGGGGAAATAAACTAAATGTTTCGATAATAAATTGTGTAGAGAAATATTCTCATTTATGCCCATAAAATATTTTAAAAACCAAATCTTTTCCCCTTATTTAGAGGGAGGTCTCCATGGAGAAAATCACTCTTGAAATCCATCTAATGAAGATCCCATTATCAAAAAATATATCATCCTACTGCAACGTATTTAAAAAGGTGTTAATATTAGATAAACACATAAGTCTTACCATTATCAACTAGACAACAACTTCCCTCTCTTAAATGAAGGACATATCCTACACAAGGGAAGATTCCTTAGTAGCTTCTAGGGTTCCTAAGGAAAGACGAAATCAAGTCTAAGGACACCTATATAATGTGACTCAAAATACCAACAATGAGATATAATATTCATGGCAAGGATAAGGTGGTCGATAAATGCAATCTTCAAATTTAAATGAATGGAGGATCCAAGTTAATATGAGGGGCCTAGCAAGTCATATTGGTCAAAAGAGGATCCCCAAATGCTACAAAAGAAGAAAAAGATATGACTATGGTAAAAAATGCATGAAATATAATAAATTGTAGTAATATAAAAAGTTTAAAATCAACAAATAAAGCATTCCTTTACCAAGTAATTATCAATGAAAACTAGGGCCAAAATAATGAATTAAAATGGGGTTTAATTATCTAACTAAATTTGAAAATTGAAATGCATACAACAACCTTAGAAACAAGATATTTATCCATAGAGAGGTTGTAAATTATGATGATAAGATCATTTCTAAATCAATCACAAGCACAATTACCCTAGACGTCTAACCTAACTATGGATTTTTTATTTTTTATTTACTATTGTGAGAAGAATAATGCTTACCTTTTTGGGGGGGAATATGGGGTCAAATAAGGACTACCTTGAAGAATGTAAATAGTTCTAGGGTGATGAATAGGTTTGTATAGTAGAAAACCTAGATGATCTACTTAGTACTTTTACAAGCTTCAAGATAAATTCAAGGGAATGTTATCCACTAGAAATCATTCAATGGTTTAAAAGAAATGATTTATCTAAGAGAAATATAATGAGAATACATCCTTACTATTGGAGAATATAGTAGGGAAACTATTAATAACATTTCTTTGTATCATTAATAATTGCTTGTGAACTTTAGTTAGCTTCTCATTGTTTTTTATTAGATTCTTTTTGTCAAACAATTATCAAGAGCATAAACCATGAAGATCATAAAACAATAGACACAATAATTAGAATCTATGCGAGGGAAGGTTTGTCGGTTAGAAACCGTAAATGATCTACTTAGTACTTTTATAAGATTAAAGATAATTCAAGGGAATATCATCCACTAGAAATCATTCAATGGTTTAAAAGAAATGATCTATCTAAGAGAAATAAAATGAGAATACATCCCTACTATTGGAGAATCTAGTAGGTAAACTATTAATAACAATTCTCCTTATCCTTAATAATTGTTTGTGAACTTTAGTTAGCTTCTCATTGTTCTTTATTAGATTATTTTTTTCAAACAATTATCAAGAGCATAAACCATGAAGATCATAAAACAATAGACACAGTAATTTGGATCTATGCCAGGGAAAAACCCCTCCAAAGGGGAAAACCCAAAAATAACTTCTTCTATTATTATAGAATCATTTCAAATGAGAAACCCAAGACCCAAAGTTCTAGACCATGACCACCTCCAAGCACCAAGTCAATCCTCCAAAATATCTCCTTCAAGACAAGACAATTTCAACCAAATTTGATGAAGAATAACTCCTTTAAGGTTTGCTCCAATTAGGTTTCGACCCTTACTATAGGTCCAAAACTTAAAACTACAACTTTTGGCCCTGCAACAACTACAGAAACCTTATATTATTCGCATGAGTGGATAGAAATAGGTAGAAATTAGGTATCCTTCCTTTGCTTGGTTTTCCTTCTTGTTTTTTAGTCATTTTCTCTTCTTATCTCCCTTTCCTTTCTTGAGAGAAAACTACATAATTGTGTGCTAATGAGGTCAAAGTAATTTCCTTTACATACCCTTCACATGTGGTCAAATAGGCCTCTTCTAGGCCAACTTTTCACTAGCAGGGTCGACTTGTGCTTAGAGGTCACTTTCACTTTCTAGGCTCAAAAATAAATTCTTTTACATGTTATGATATGCCCAAATAGGTCTTATACAAATGCTATTGAATTTGTTGACTCATGACAAATGTTATTATGACATGAAAAACCCTAGGAGCATGAATAACATGTTTAACCTACTTGACCAATCAAAAGAAGCATGAAACCCATGCTTGAAAATAATAATTTTTCTTTCTTCTTTTTCTTTTTACATAATATATACATAAGGAATTGAGTACAATGACAATTATGAAGACCAAAACTAGTTACATTTTCCAACACTCCCTCTTAACTAGGGATATTCATAATCATACAATCAACACAAGAATATTCTCAAACTAAAGAGTTCTCATAATAAGAGTCAGATTGGTAAGCCATATTCTAAGAATCAACATCTTAACCAACATTGTTAACATAGTAAGGCCTTAACTAGAAAGATCTATTCAAATTAAAGCATAATGCTTAGAGGATTTACATGAGATACTCCACTACCTCTCAAGGGACATACCCCGTTCATATTTTCACTAGGTATGTCCTCTTAGGAATATTCTTACTTTGGATTCCCAATCCTCAAAGAATATCAGTACTCTTTGACCACTCTTGTCTTGGATACTTATCCAATCCTCAAAGAGTGTTAGTCAACAAGACTACTTCCTATATTTGATTATTTATCCTCAAGGAGTATCAATCTTATATTCTTATCAAATCCTCCATTCTCCCTCCTAGTTCCTTCACTAAGACTTACAACTATTAGTCTTGGTCTAGTGCATGACACATGGAGAATATGATGTTCAACATCACTCCCTCTCAACTAGAGAGGAGATACTCATTCCATTTTGATTAGGGAATAGATAATTTACCCCTTCTTAATCATTTAAGGATACTTATTACTCCCTCTCAAACATAGAAGGTAATTATCACTTCCTTTCAATTGGGAAGTCATAGCCACAAGCTCTTTAACTTGTATTCATAAATAAATTAGCTACTAATTTTCATGGAGATATTCAACTAGTATTTGTGTGGCTCCTCCTTTCCTTTACATCTCATCATATTGAGCTTCTTCCTTCTTGAATGTCATGGAGCCACCCTCTGCCTTTAATCTTGTGACAAGTTTTAGGCCATCAACCTTTTATATCACTTTCCTCTAGTTAATATTAATAAAGGCATTACATTGAACCCATCAATGTAGAGATAATCATAGCTCCCTCAACATGAAAGTGATATTTATTGTCATCAAAACATAAACATCAGGTTATCTTCTTGTACTTCTACCTTACAATCCCAAGATGATGTACACATATTGACCATATAATCCTCAAAGGATTACCAAAGCTATCCATTCAATCCATAAATTTTAGAATGAGTCCAAAACAAAAAGTTGTAGATACATTTGCCTAAACTGCCATTTATGCAACATTCTTCCAAGTAGCAAAATTGTATACCAACTAGATAACCAATACCAAAATATTAAAATCATGGTTACCTCATCATGATGGCCTTTTGTTAAAATATCAGATTCGACTTATTTGTTTCTTTTGAGATCAACATCCTTCCACATGTTCCATCTCCATATTGTACAAGAATTCTTCACCATGTTGTAACAACCCTAGTGCAAAATTCCATGTAATAAAAGTTAGAAACAATAGCCACAGTTGATGGGACACTTATTCCAAGGTGAATGTTGGGCAACACATCCTAGTTTGGGGTGTTCATTTGATTGTTTATGGCTAAGGAAATTGGAAAAGGCAATGACTAAGGCTTTGGAAAGGAAAAATGGCATTTTTGGCACATTTATTTATTAAAATAATGGAAATTAGGAGAAAAGGAAGGTGAAAGGTCACAGGTTTCATGTGAGGAGGAAAATGAAGGAAAATAATGGAAAATGAAGAAAATAGAGGCCTCATTTATAAAAAGGCTTTTGAGGATTAGTTGGTAACCTTTTGTCAGTTGAGTTTTGGAGCTCTCTCATTATTCTCCCTCTCTCTCTCACACACACACTCTTGGACACTTAGAGTTCTCTTGGAGCATTTTGGCATTGGATCAAGAAAGGCAAAGAAGACAAGAGGAAGCAAAGATCAAGCAGGGAAAGGCAAGATCAAGAAGCTACATCAGGCTTCATTTTAGGTATCAACTTACATGTGTATTTACCTTGCTATATTTGGCATGCATGACATTGCATATGGTTCTTTTATATCATGGCATGAGTTTTTCCAGGTGTAATAGTGTTTTCAGCCTAGCCTTTCCATTCCTAGATAGCCATGGTGTGATGGGGTGCTCATGTTTTGGTTGAGTTGGATTTCCATATGGATTCAAAGTTGAGTGGGGTGTATCTCTGAATGATAGAGCACATGGCCTAGCGGTCCTGAACTAGACTATGGGTCACGGTAAATCCACTAGCCTAGTGACCCTTGAGCCAAACTATTGGTTGTAGTAAAGCTAGGATTTTGTTTCCTTGGTGGGCCTAGGAATCCTTGCTGGTGAATGGTAGGATATACGATAAAGCCAATATTTTGTTGCCTCGGTGGGCCTCGAAATCCTTTTCGGTGAATGATAAGATATACAGTAAAGCTAAGAGGTGGTTTTCTCTTTGTTGGGCCTAGCAATCTGGGGTTTGGGATATGCGGTAAAGCCTGGAGAGTGGGTCTTAGTTTAGGGCCTAGTGATCTAGGTTGGGATTGTGATAAACCTTGAGAGACTAGGAGACAGGAAAATTCCTCATGGTTTAGGTGGAGAAATCTGGTGGCATCCATGCTTGTTTGACCTAGTGAGTGGGCGGAGATCACGATAAAGCCTATTATGATGTGTTCATTATGTGGTCCTAGTGATCCGGGATGGATTACAGTAAAGCCTATTATGATGTGTTCATTGTGTTGTCCTAGTTGATTCTTTTGGTTTGAGTCCCACATTCATGCTTGGAATATGGCGCGAGGGTGAATGGTTGAAGAGATATTTGGCTCAGCCATTTTATGGTTGGGTGGAATGTGGTAGTCCCATCTCTGGTTTGTTTATTGCATTCATTAATGAGAAATTCATTCCCTTCATTTTCATGTTTAAATGTACTAATGTATATGTGGATTTCATGGCCGATATGGTTATGATATTTATGTACCTATTATGCTAGTTATATGTACGTTTTATGACAACAACTATGTATGGCTCCCAACATGTTTTTACTTGTGAATGAATGGATAATGTATCTATGGCCTAATAGATAATAATGCAGCAAATAACATGAGGGAACAATGGTTCATACGATTCTCAGATAAGTATGAGATCCCTACACTTAATTCTATTTTTTATACTTGTAGGTAACATGTTGATGATATGTTTGATGAAATGCCTGTCATGGCTAGTAGGGGTCTAGTTAAGGTATTTTTCAATTTATTTCTTTTGCATCATTGTTTCCTTATACTTTTACTAATTTTAAGCTATCACTCCATTCTGGGTAGTGACTTGGTCTTTGGGCCTGAAAAAGTGGCTTAAATCTTAGGGTTGCTGGCATAGAACTAGAAATTTTAGTCTCTGGTCATTGGTAGGCAAGCATGTGAGAGTGACTTTGGGTTTCTGGATGCTCTCTTACCTATAGCATGGGAGCAAATGAGGCCTAATATGTCTAGAACATTACTGGGACTGAGGGGCAAGTTGTTTGAGTGGATGACATGTCTCCTAAGGATTTTGAAGTTGGTGTTGGATGACTGTGTGTGATGTTTTCATTAATTCCACTTCCTTAAGGTCACTTAGGAGGTCAAATCCAATAATAGTAGGCTCTCGTCTCATGTGTACCCCGGTTGGCTAGTTACTTGTCAGGTAGATGTGTGAGGAGGGTGTTACAAAGTGGTATCAAAGCATGGTTCACCCCTTAGACTCGATGGGTGGTGTGCGTTGGTCATGCATGCATGTCAGTTGCATGTGTGTCTCTTACACTTGCATTGCATGTGCTTGTTACTTTTTGTTGATGATTGATTATGGTTGTAGTAAGGTTTCCATCTTAAATTTAATGATCGATTTTCTGAAAGGCATCGTCATGGGTATATGACTGGTTACATATTGTTACATGTTACTTACATGTTGATTTTCTGTCACCTACTTACATATTTGTATGTTAGGCTGCATTCTTGTAGTTTTGATTACATGTATCAGTCTTGTATTTTGATTACAAGAATTGATCGCTTATGCTCGACTACATGCATTTATGCATATGTGTTATTGATTTGGAATTGTTTATGCATGTTGATGGTTGCATGTGGAAATGTGTACAATGGAGTAATGGTTGTTGTCATGCATGAGGTCATATCATGCATTGTTGATATGACCTTGCATTGATGATTGGACCCTAACTAGAGTGATGTTTTTGTGTTGATAAATTATTTGTTTAGGTCTATACGTAATGATTATGTTGTACATGTATCATGTTGATTTAGTGATCTTTTAGACAAGATATCCTCCCCGAGATATACTAAGGTATGTTGATTTATTGTGATTTGGTTTATCTGACATATTATGCATTACAAGAAAGAAATATCAAACGGCTAGCAAGATGGTTGATGCCAATGACTCTCCCTATGAATATGAAGAGTGGTATTGTGTTGGGAACCCTTCTGATTTGGAAATTACATTGAGAAGCTTAAATGAAGAGTTAAGGAGTTGTAAGGTAGATAATGATGGGATCATACAGGCACAAGAGAAGCAAGTGAAGGTTAATGCTATACTTCTTCATAGTGTTAGGTTGTGTTATATTCTTTCCACGACTAGCACATGTAGATAACCAGGGGGTTAGAGGGGTGGCAGATCCCCCCCTTTGTTGCACTGATTGCACAGCGGGGGGGTCATATGGGGTTTGAGGGGGGCGGATAGCTACCCCGGAATTTTTTTTTTTGGACCCTATATTAGGTTGGGCAAACCTACCTATGGTTTTGTGCATCATTTTCACACATGGTTTTGGATGCAATGGTTTTCGGTCCATGATTTTGGACGTGATGGTTTTTGGTCCATGGTATTGGATGCTTCAACATGTATAAATATGCATTGTAACATTGAAAGGAATATAATAAAAAATCGAACAGGTAGTCCCAGTTTTGCGATCCAAGGGAAAATATTTGGGTATATGTGTTTTATGTGTTATGCTCTCGCATTGTTTATTTTCTACTCTTAGAATTTGTATGTAGGAAATTTCTATATAGGGTTAAAACCTGCATTTGGTATTAGAGCTATTTTGGCTTCAAGGGGCACCTTTGTTGTTGAGGGGTTTCGCTCGGGCTTGTGGTAGAACCTGTTCAGTGGGAGATCTGCAGGATCGATTCTAGTGGTGAAAGAAGATGGCGAGCAGTGGAAAGATAAAGATTGAGAAATTTAATGGTCAGAGTTTTGAGTTGTGGAAAATTAAGATGGAGGATCTGTTGGTGGATAAAGATCAGTGGATCGCAGTAGATACGGGTACTAAACCAACAGGAGTGTCCGATGAAGAATGGAAGAAGTTGGATCATAAGGCAAAGAGCATAATACGATTGTGTGTCTCAGATTCAGTATTGTTGAATGTGTCAGGGGAAGCTATGGCTAAGGCTTTGTGAGACAAGTTAGGGACTTTGTACCAATCTAAGTCTTTGGTGAATAAATTGTTCCTATAGAAAAAGTTGTATAACCTGAGGATAAAAGATAGAGACTCAGTGACAGAGAATTTGAATGCATTTAATACCGTGCTAAGTAAGTTATTATCTGTTGATATTAAAATTTTAGACGAAGATAAGGGCATCAATTTGTTGCATTCTCTACCAGATTCGTGGGATAGTCTAGTTATTGCAATAGGTAGCAATTCAGCTGCCTTGCAGTTTGATGAAATAGTCTCATCCTTGCTGATGGAGGAGATGAGACAGGATAATATGGAGAGCTAGAATGGTGATGCCTTGTCTATACGAGGATGGTCCCAGAACATAAACCAAAATAAGTCATCGAGTGAGAGATCTAAATTTCTAGGGAAACCTATAAAGGTGGTGTGCTAGAAATGTGGAAAGGAAGGGCACTACGAAAGGCACTGTAAATCTAAATCTCCTGGCAAAGGAAAGGGATTTGATGTTTCTACTTCAGCAGAGGCGAAAACCACCTTAGATGAAGGTGGGGATGTGTACTTGGATTCTTCAAGTACACATGTAGATCATGAGGCATGGTTGAGCGACTCAGATGCATCCTTTCCTTCACTCTCCATAGAGAGTGGTTCTTCAAGTATGAGAAATATGATGGCAGTGATGTATTCTTGGAGGGTCATAGGAAGGCTAGAATCGTTGGTCGTGGAAAAGTAAAGTTGAAGTTGCAAGGTGGAAGGGTTAGAAAACTTCCGGGTGTTTTGCATATTCCTACATTGGCCACAAATCTGATTTTTGTAAGCAAGTTGGATGATGCAGGTGTAAAAACAGTGTTCGAGAAAAATACCTACAAGATGGTTCGGGGAGCACTGGTATTGATGTGGAGAGTTGAAATTGGAACTCTATACAAGCTGCAAGGTAACATTGTTGTTGACGGGTGCAACATTTCTATGGTTCTTGTAAGTAGAGCAGAAAATGTAGTGGTCTCTACAGAGAAGACCATGTTGTGGCATCAAAGGCTTGGACATATTGGAGGGAAGGGCCTTTGAATACTTGACAGTAAAGGTCTGGTAGAAGGTATGAGTAATAGCTCTTTGGATTTTGATTTTTGTGAAAATTGTGTATATGGGAAGTAGAATTGGGTGAGTTCCCCCTCTGGTGGTATGAGGGCGAAACATATATTAGAGCTTGTGCACATTGATGTGTTTGGACTGGTGAAGGTTCCATCACTGGGTAGGTCTATGTACTATGTATCATTTATAGATGACTTCTCAAGGCATACATGGATATATTTCCTTAAGAGGAAATCTAAAGTCTTTGATAGGTTTAAAGAATTTAAGGCTCTGGTGGAAAACCAGACAGAGAAGAAGATAAAGGTGTTGAGGTCAGATAACGGTGGAGAGTTTTGCAGTAAGGAATTTAAAGAATTCTGTAAGAAGTGTGGTATAGCATGGCAGAAGGCTACTCCATACACACCTAAGAAAAATGGAGTTGCAGAAAGAATGAACAAGACATTGATGGAAAGGGCAAGAAGCATGCTCAGTAGTGTCGGGTTAGGATAGGAATTCTGGGTAGAGGTAGTGGAGACAACATGTTACCTAGTCAATAGATCACCTTCATCAGCGTTGGAGGATAAGACTCCACAAGAGGTATGGATTGGTAAGAAACTCTTTCTTTCACATTTGAGGGTATTTGGATGTGATGCATATGTACATGTTCCAAAGGAGAAAAGAACCAAGTTGGATAGTAAGTCTGAAAAGTGCATTTTCATTGGGTATAAGGATGGTTTAAAGGGTTATAAGCTTTGGAATCCAGTAACAAGGAAGGTTGTGTACAAGTGAGATGTGGTGTTCAGAGAGGTGAAAGATGTTATTAAACATGAAGTCTAACCACAGGAACCTGAGAAGATAGAGTTTGAGCTTAAGGAGGAAGAATCAGACTCTAAAACAGAGGAGGAATCAAAAGATGAAGAGCCACAAACTGTGGGTGTGAGAAGATCAGTTCGAGAAGGAACGCAACCAGAAAGGTATAGTCCATCTGCATTTTGTTCAAATTTTGCTTTATCTATTACTGATGATGATCCCAGAAATATGAAGGAAGCAGTAGATTTAGAGGATGGAAAAATATGGAAAGAGGCGATGGTTGATGAAATGGAATCTTTCCACAAAAATGAGGCATGGGATATGGTGGAGTTTCCAGCTAGAAGGAAACCCATTGACAACAAATGGGTGTTCAAGAAGAAGAAAAATGAAGACGAAAAGGTGGAGAAATACAAAGCTCGGTTGGTAGCAAAAGGTTATTCCCAAGTGCTACGAATTGATTTTGGTGATATTTTTTCTCCTGTTGCCAAGGTAGCTTCTATTAGATTACTTTTATTTGTTGTTGCTTCTTTTAATTTTGAGGTAGAACAAATGGATGTGAAGACATCATTTCTTCTTGGGGATCTGGAAGAAGATATCTACATAAAGCAACCTGAAGGCTTTTTGGTGAAGGGTAAGAAAGAACTGGTATGCAAGTTAAATACGTCTCTGTATGGGTTAAAATAGTCACCAAGGAACTGATATCAGAAATTTGATACATTTATATGGGTACTTGGCTTCACCAGAAGCAAAGCAGATCAAT
The DNA here is from genome assembly GCA_000404065.3 of Pinus taeda. Taxonomy (NCBI): domain Eukaryota; kingdom Viridiplantae; phylum Streptophyta; class Pinopsida; order Pinales; family Pinaceae; genus Pinus; species Pinus taeda. The sequence continues at coordinate 115,701 of APFE031424414.1, read as the reverse complement.
GTGTGTATTTTAAATTAATTGGTGACCGTGTTATTTATCTATTCTTGTGTGTGGATCATATGTTGCTGGTTGGAAATGGAAAAGAAATTATCCAGGATTTGAAGACCCAATTGTCCTCCAAATTCGACATGAAATATCTTGGTGCTGCAAACTATATTTTGGGCAGGAAATTAAAAGAGATAGTGCAAAGAGGAAGCTCTGGTTAAACCAAAGGAAGTATGTTGAGACAATATTGCAAAGGTTTAATATGCAAGATAGTAAACTAGTGAAGGTTCCTATTCTCGTAGGTTTGAAGTTATCTACTGAACAGTGTCCCAAGACACAAGAAGAGGAAGAGGACATGTCCCATGTTCCATCTGCAAGTGCATTCGGTAGCCTGATGTATGTAATGGTCTATATTAGACTATAAATTTCACATGCAGTGGGAGTATTCAGCAGGTTTATGTCAAAACCAAGAAAGGAGCATTGGACAACAGTGAAGTGGGTTTTTAGGTATTTGCATGGCACTAGTGATTATGGTTTGTGCTACCAAGGAAGACCGGGATTGGACAGAGTTTTGGATATCTATGGCTTTGTTGATGTAGATTGGGCTAGAGATCTGGATCAGAGAAGATATACAAGTGGGTATATGTTTAACCTATTTGGAGGTGCAGTCAGCTATATGAGTAAGAAACAATCTGTAGTGGCATTATCAACTACAGAGGTAGAATACATGGCAGCCACTCATGCAAGCAAGGAAGTAGTTTGGTTGTAGAGATTGTATTCAAGTATGGGGTTAGTACAGGGAGCTATAAGGATAGACTATGACAAACAAAGTGCAATTTTCTTGGCAAAGAACCCTGCTTATCATTCAAAGACAAAGCACATTGATGTTCATTATCAGTTTGTGAGGGATATGATAGAAGACAAAAAGGTGTTTCTGGTAAAGGTGGACACTTTGAAGAATACTGCAGATGCATTCAAAAAATATGTGAGCTCTGAGAAGTTCTCTTGGTGTAGAGAAACAATGGGCGTTGTAGTGCTGGACAAATGACTAAGCTCTCTTATGCCCCCCTGTGGAAAGAAAACAACAAGTGGGAGAATCTTGGGTTGTGTTGTGTTGTGTTATATTAGGTTGGGCATACCTACCTATGGTTTTGTGCATGTTTTTTTCACATGGTTTTGGATGTGATGGTTTTCGGTCCATGGTTTTGGATGCGATGGTTTTCGGTCCAGGGTATTGGATGCTTCGAAATGTATAAATATGTATTGTAACATTGAAAGGAATATAATAAAAAATCAAGATGATAGTCTCAGTTTTGGGATCCAGGGGAAAATTTCTATGTATTTGTGTTTTATGTGTTATGCTCTCACATTGTTTATTTTCTACTCTTAGAATTCGTATGTAGGTAATTTCTATACAAGGTTAAAACTTACACATAGTTTGTAAGACTTGCAATGAAAAGGGTCTCCTCGAATCAACCATGGACATGAGGAAAGAACTAATGGGGAATATGGTAGTAGGTCTCCTAGTAGACACAGGTTGGATAGATCTGATATGGTGAGAGATGGCAGGTTTTTGGACACTCCGGATAGAAGGGGTGATGAGTACATGTTCTATTCTAGTTCTGGTTTTGATAGACATCATGATTATCATCTCTATCATCCTTATCGGAGGAGTGATAAGGGATACATGCCAGATGAATTTAAGAAAGAAAAACCACCTACTTTTGATGGAGATGTGAAGAAGCCAAAAGATGCAGAGGCTTGGATACTTGGGATGAAAAAATTCTTTGAGTTGTATGATTACATAGATAACATGAAGGCCACATTAGTGATATTCATCTTAAAAGGTAAAGCAGTCGGTGACAAGATGTTAAGCGATTCAAATACATTAGGACAAATGATTTGATATTTGGTAGGAGTTCAAGAGGATTTTTAGGAAGAAGTAATTGTCAGAGAGGTACTATGACAGTAAGGCCAAAGAGTTATATGAGCTAAAGATCAGGTCAATGATAGATGAAGAGACGTGACCTAGTTTCTCGCGCTATTGAGGTATGTATTATATTTTATTGATGAGAAGGCTAAATTTCAACAATTTGTCAGTGGCTTTCCATTAGAATTTAGAGATTGGATTGAGTATGATGAACCTTGATCACTTGAGGGAGTTATTGGGAAATTGAAGCATTTCTATGAAAAATCAAAGTATAAGCATGAATCTCAACAAGGATGGAAGGGAAAAGACAAAGGTAAAGGTAAATGACATACTAAGAGGATAAGGCCTCAACATGTAGATGAAAAAGAGAATGTGGCACCACAAAACAAGTTTAATGCAGCTAGACAAGGACATGGGTCACAATGACAACATAGAGGTGTGGGTATTGGTCAATTGGAGTGTTGGACATGTGGAAAGGAACACCTTAAGAGAGATTGTATACAGAATCATGGTGGTAGGCCTCAGATATACAGTGCAAAAGAGGCACAAACTATTGGGGATGTTGGGCAGAGCATTCCTCGTATCTATGCAGCAGTGGAAAACAGACAGGCAGAACACTAGGAATTTATCATTGAGATGGATGGTAAGATTTGTGATCAACTTATTTCTATTTTGATTGAACTTGGATCTAAGTATATGTTAGTCCTAACTTGGTGGATAAGTGTGGTTTTAGTAAGGAATTTCATGTAGAGTCTTGGTTAGTGCAGTTGGCTACAGGTACAAAGAAGTGAGTTCATCATTGGGTAAGAGCTTGTGCATTTTATGTTAATGGTATGCCTACTGCAACACATCTAAATGTATTACCATTGGGATCATACAATATGTTGTTGGGCATGGATTGGTTGTATCTTCATAGAACCAATGTAGACTACTATCATAAAGCTATTGAGTGTGTTGATGACAATGGGGAACCAAGAGTCTTGTAGGGCAAGAAGAAAGCCACATCAGTTAGGATAGTGACAACTATGCAAGCAAAGTGTAGCCACATGAAAGGGTATATGTTATTTACAGTACCTATTTCTAGTGAGAAGGGCAAGGAGGTTGAGGATGCAGATGTGTTGAGAAGGTACCAAGTTTTGCAATAGTTTTATGATGTATTTGTAGAGGATATTACAGAGTTTCCACCTCACGGGGAAGTAGAATTTTTGATTGAGTTAGGGCCAAGGGAAATTCTAGCATCAAAAGAACCCTATAAGATGAGCAAACTTGAGTTGGTTGAGTTAAAGTTGCATTTTAAGGAAATTTTGGACAAGGGATACATTAGGCCAATTGTATCACCTTGGGGTGAATCGGTCTTGTTTTTGAAGAAGAAAGATGGAACCCTCAGATTATGCATTGACTACAGGCAATTGAACAAAGTGACTATCAAGAATAGCTATCATTCTCCAAGGATTGATGACTTATTCGATCAGATGAAGGGAGCAATAGTGTTCTTGAAGATTGATCTGAGATCTAGATACCATCATGTATGCATCAAAGAGGAGGACATTTACAAGACAACTTTCCATAACAGGTATGGACATTATGAGTTTGTTGTTGTTCCATTTGGATTAACTAATGCTCCAACTACATTTATTTTCTTAATGAATAGTGTGTTGCGTCCATATTTTAATATGTTTGTTATTGTGTTCATTGATGATATGTTGGTATAGTCTAAAAATAAGGAAAAGAATGTCAAGCATTTAGCAACAATGTTGAGGTTGTTGAGAGAGCATAAGTTGTATGCTAAGCTCAACAAGTCTAGTTTCTTTTAGACTAAGGTAGATTACTTGGGGCATGTTGTCTCCAAGGACGGAATTGCAGTAAATCCAGAGAAGATAAGAGCCATCATGGAAAGGGTAGCTCCAAAGAGTGTGGATGATGTGAGATATTTCATGGGTTTGGCAGGTTATTATCAAAGGTTCATCCGGAACTTCTCACAGATTGCTTATCTTATCGCATAATTTCAAAGGAAAGGTAAGAAATTTGAATGGACAAAAGAGTGCGAGGCTAGATTTGAGAAACTTAAGTAGTTGTTGACACATGAACTAGTGCTAAATATTGTAGATCCAGATAAAGAGTTTGTGGTATGCAAATATGCTTGCAAGAGAGGGCTTGGTGGAGTCCTTATGCAGGATGGACATGTGGTATGCTATGAGTCCTAAAAACTAAATGAGCATGAGCAGAACTACTCGACATGTGATCTTGAGTTAGCAATGATCATACATGCATTGAATATGTGGAGGCACTATCTTCTTGATAGGAGGTTTGTACTTATGAGTGATCACATTGGGTTGAAGTATTTGTTTGAACAACTAAATTTGAATGCTAGATAGGCTAGATGGTTGGCCACAATCAATGAGTTTGATTTCGAGATCAGGTACATAAAAGGTAAGGACAATAGGGTGGTAGATGTTCTCAATAGGCAGATACATGTAAACCACTTGGTAGCTATGAGCTCCTATGGGAGAAATCTATAGGACAAGATCTTGCAAATAGGTCAACAGGATGTCAGGTATATGGAGATTGTGCACAGGTTGCAATAAGGTGATGGTACAGATACAAGTGATATTACAGGTACAGTAGTGGTGTGGTGATACAGGTAAAGGCACAAGTATGGGTACAGGTGTAGGTGCACAGGGTATGGATTGTTGTCTTATAGTAGATGGATTTGTCAGGTTCTTAAACAAGATATGTGTACTAGATAACAATGAGCTCAAGAAGGTGATCTTGAGGGAGTTTCATGCAAAACCATATTTGGGTCACCCAAGTTATCAGAAGACACTGACATCAATGAAGAGATTTTAATATTGGATGAATTTGAAGAGGGATGTAGCAAAGTTTGTGGTGAGGTGTTTTGATTGTTAGCAAGTGAAGGTAGAGTGAAAACATCCAGTGGACTACTACAACCGATCACAATTCCAGAATAAAAATGGGAGGTTATTTCCTTGGATTTCATCATAGGGTTGTCAAAGATAGTGAGATAGCATGATTCCATCATGGTCATTGTGGACATGTTGATGAAGGTTGCAAACTTCATTCCAGTGAAGTCTAAATTTTCAACTAGTGATGTGGCACTAGTATTCATCAGAGATGTGGTCAGACTACATGGTGTTCAAAATAAGATTGTGTCAGACAAGGATGCAGAGTTTACTTCCAAGTTCTAGAAGTAGTTATTTGTAGGTTTGGGCATAGAGTTGGCCTTCAACACAACTTATCCTCCATAGACAGATGGGCATATGGAAAGGGTCAATGGGATATTGGAATACATGTTGAGGATGTACACGATGCATTAATAGTGGAAGTGGTAAGAGTATCTCCCCTTGGTAGAGTTCACGTACAACAATGGGTATAAGGAATCATTGAGAATGAGTCCTTTTGAGGCATTGTAAGGGTGAAGTTGTAACACTCCCATCAATTGGAGTGATCCAATTAGTAGGGTATTGATTGGACTAGATATGTTGGTAGACATGGAATAGGAAGTGTAGGTGATCAAGAAGAATCTAAAGGTAGCACAAGATAGGAAGAAGCGTTATGCAGATAGGAACAAGTTGTTCAAGGAGTTCCAGGTTGGGGAACACGTATACTTGCACATCAAACCGAAGAAGATATCCTTGCTTATTGGATATTGTGCCAAGATGGCACCACGGTTTTGTGGACCCTTCAGTATCATTTAGAGAATTGGGCCAGTGGCCTATCGACTTGCACTGCCTCCGACAATGAAAGTCCATGATTTTTTCCATGTATCTTTTCTTAAGAAGTATGCTAAGGATGTTGATCATGTGTTTGACTGGTCTGTATTGCAGGTGGAACTAGATGGATAATTCTAGCCGGAGCTTCAATGTATATTGTAAAAAAAGATTCTCATGCTCTAGAACCAAGCAATCAAGCAAGTTAAAGTGCAGTGGAAGCACTTTGGGCTCAATGAAGCTACATGGGAGATGGTAGATTAGATGCGCGCTATGTATCCTTCCTTGTTTTCTGGTTGACGAAAAACAACTTTGATATGGTGTTTGGTATATGCTTTGATATGGTGTTTTGGTATATGCTTTGATATGGTGTTTTGGTATATGTTTTGATATGTTGTTCGGGTATATGTTTTGGTACATGTTTTTGGTATAAACTTTGGTGATATTTCTATATGTATATATGTATATGGATGTAAATACCACCATGAGCTTTACTATAAAGCTCCACTAAGCGGTATGGGTGTCATGTCATTACGATTATGTTGTCATGTTGCTATGCTATCATCTAGTTATGTTATCATGATGTTATGATGTCATGTGGGTTGGTATTTAGTAAGATGGTCATTGTAAATACCGTAATGAGCTATGTTATAAAGCTCTAGTATGTGGTATGTTATCATGATGTTTTTCTTTTCATCATGTCCTTCATTGTAAATAATGCATCGAGCTATGTTATAAATCTCCATAAGAAATATGTCTTCTTTCAGCTAGTTGCTAAGGTATATGTGTGATTGAACACTGAGGGCAGTGTCCCCCAAGGGGGAGGGTTCTGTAACAACCCTAGTGGAAATTCCATGTAATAAAAGTTAAAGATAATAACCACGGTTGATGGGACACTTATTCCAAGCTGAATGTTGGGAAAGAAATCCTAGTGTGGGGTGTTCATTTGATTGTTTATGGTTAAGGAAATTGGAAAAGGAAATGGATAAGGATTTGGAAAGACAAAACGGAATTTTTGGCACATTTATTTATCAAAATAATGGAAATTAGGAGAAAATGAAGGTGAAAGGTCAGAGGTTTCATGTGAGGAGGAAAATGAAGGAAAATAATGGAAAATGAAGAAAATAGATGCCTCATTAAAAAAAGGCTTACGAGGGTTAGTTGGTAATTTTTTTTCAGTTTAGTTTTGGAGCTCTCTCATTATTCTCTCTATCTCTCTTGGACACTTAGAGTTCTCTTTTATAATTTTGGCATTGGAGCAAGAAAGGTAAAGAAGGCAAGGGGAAGCAAAGATCAAGCAGGGAAAGTCAGGATCAAGCAACTACAATAGGCTTTAGTGTAGATATCGAATTGCATGTGTATTTTCCTTGCTAGATTTGACATGCATGGAATTACAAGTGGTTATTTTTTATCATGGCATGGGTTTTTCCAGGTGTAATAGCGTTTTCAGCCTAGCCTTTCCATTTCCGGATAGCCATGGTGTGATGGGGTCCTCATGTTTTGGTTAAGCTGGATTGCCAGATAGATTCAAAGCTGAGTGTGGTAGATCTCTAAATGATAGAGCACATGGCCTAGTGGTCCCTAAACTAGACTGTGGATCATGGTAAAGCCACTAGTCTAGTGACCCTTGAGCTAGACTGTGGTTTTAGGTAAAGCTAGGATTTTTTTACCTTGGTGGGCATAGGAACCCTTTCTGGTGAATGGAAGGATATATGGTAAAGCCAAGAAGTGGTTTTCTCTTCATTGGGCCTAGTAATACCGAGTTTGGGATATGCGGTAAAGTATGGAGAGTGGGTCTTGGTTTAGGGCCTAGTGATCCAGGTTGGGATTGTAGTAAAGCCTGAGAGACTAGGAGACAAGAAAATTCGTCACAATGTAGGCAGACAAATTCAATGGCATCCATGCTTGTTTGGCCTAGTGATCAAGTGGAGATCATGATAAAGCTTGTTATGATGTGTTCATTGTGTTGGCCTAGTGATCCAGGATGGATTATGGTAAAGCCTGATTTCTATTGATGAGGGTGAGGTGGTTTAGCCTCAGTATGCCCTGGTTGATTCTTTTGGTTTGAGTCCCACATTCATGCTTCGAATATGACATGGGTGTGAATGGTTGAAGAGAGATTTGACTCATCCATTCTATCGCTAGGTGGAATGTAGTAGTCTCATCTCTAGTTGGTTTATTGCATTCATTAATGAGAAATTAACTCCCTTGATTTTCATGTGTAAATGTACTAATGTATATGTGGATTTCATGGCTGATATGTTTATGATATTTCTGTCCCTATTATTCTGGCTATATGTATGTTTTATGACAATAAATATGTATGGATCTCATCATGTTTTTACTTGTGAATGAATGGATATGTATCTATGGCCTAATAGATGATAATGTAGCAAATGACAGGAGGGAACAATGGTTCATAAAAATTCTTAGATAAGTATGAGATCCCTACACTTAGTTATGTTTTTTACACTTGTTGGTTACATGTTGATGATATGTTTGACGAAATGTCTGTTATGGATAGTAAGGGTCTGGTTAAGGCCTTGTTCAATTTATTTCTTTTTCATCATTTTTTCCTTGTAATTTTACTAATATTGAGGTATCACTCCATTCTGGGTAGTAACCTGGGTTCTGGGCCTGAAAAGGTAGCTTAAATCTTGGGGTCCCTGGCACAAAACTGACAATTTTAGTCTCTATTCATTTGTAGGCAAGCCTGTGAGAGCGACATTGGGTTTATGGACGCTTTCTTTCCTATAGCATGGGAGCGACTAAGGCTTAAGATGTCCAGAACATAAGTGGGACCTAGGGACAAGTTGTCTCAGTGGTTGACATGTCTCCTAAGGATTCTGAAACTGATGTTGGATGACTGTGTGTGATGTTTCCGTTGATTCTGCTTCCTTAAGGTCACTTAGGAGGTTGAATCCAATCATAGTAGCCTCTTATCTCACATTTATCCTGGTTGGATAGTTACTTGGGTATATGTGGGAGGAGGGTTTTACACATGCATTTACTTTTAATCAAGGTGCCCATGGATCAAATTAATCAACAATCTACACTATCTTCCTTGGAGTTGTCATTATCAACTCTTTTTTTCTTTCTTCAAGAGACCATAGTTGATATTGATCAATATCATTATGTTTAAGCCATGTTATCTTACAAGAGATTTGTTAGAGAACAAAATAAATTGGTGAAGACCCAGGGTTGGACCTGAGTTTCCAACAAAGGTGGTCGTCATAATCTAACTCTTCACCGACATTTTCACTCCCTTTTGCAAAGGAGCATCTCACTCGAGGCGAGCTAGAACCTTTAGAATAAGTAAGGGATCTAAATTAATATCAAAACATCATTTGTTCCATTAACCCTTTCATTATCCACACAACTATATTGCAACCGAGACATGCATTCATTAAGGAATAAATAGAGACATCATTCATAAAAAGGAAATTCTAGTTTCTAAAGGGGGCTACACATTCATTAGATCGAACAACACAATATTTCCAAGAACTCATTTTATATTATGATTACCCAGTTATTACATTGCATATCAACATACTTGTGGATCCACTCAACTTAGAGCCTACTCTAGATTTAACAGTACATGGATAATACTTATGCATAGATGCAAATTCCCACGAACAACTACTAGCAAGAGTGAGAAACCACACCTCTCAGACATTCTGTATATGGAAAAAAACTACTTAATTTATCCCTCTATGTCTTCTTTTATAAAATCACTTGCTTGATCTGGTCTTTGTGAAGGTTTCTTGATCCCACCTTTGATTTGGTCCTCTTTTACAAAACCCTCGTGCCTTTTCCCTTTTTACTGTTGATTATCTCAAAATTAACCCCTATTTCCTTTTTTTGCAGGTGTGCTTCCCTATTTTCCAGCTGTACAAGTCCTAATATTTAATTCTCTACCGCATTCAAATTTCCAGTGACCTTCTTCCAATGGCTCTATCGATTTATCCTTTGCAACTATTATTTGCCATATTTTTCCAAAAAAATGAAGGACCCAATAGGCCTTGACCATAATATATTAACTCACCATCAAGTCAATGCATCGTTAGAACATCTGGTTCTTGAATTTTCTTGTGCTCCATTGTTTGCAGTTGTTTCTCCTTCAAATGAGAGACCCAAATCTAGTATTGTCTTTAGCACATCATCCTTAAAACTAGTATAAGCAGAAACAACAACATTCCATGTGTCCAAAACAACATAAACTTGTCCCACATAATGTGCAGTGGTCTTGGTAGTAAGCTCAGTGGGCTTAGACTGGATGATCCCCTAAAATTTTTCATCAACATTGGCAGTGATAACACTTAAAGTGATAAAGTGACGCTTCCCAAATCGACAAAGATCACAAAGCACTCGCTTGGTGGCATGTGAGGAATCCTCTATTTGATTGATCTGGTCGTCAAGTGCATCTACCTAGGCCAACATTCTTTCTACTTATCCAAGTTAGAAGTGATCATAGACTGAGAAAAGAGTTGTTTGACATTCTCCCGAAGTGGATAAACATGCTAATGTTTCCTTGAAAAAACCCTACTCCAATCAGAGACCTGACTGAAAATATCTTGAGAATCGTGCATAAATTGTAGAAGGGTCTCTTTGACAACTGATGTGGTAGCAATCCCTTGAGAAATATGGTCATGGTATTGGGTATATTGATGCAAGAGTGTATGCAAAATGATACTAATAGTGGCTCCATGAAGGCTTATATGCATAGGGAAGGGAAGAGAACATGGTATGATAAATCATTATTGACCAGGGTAGCTTTGTCATATTTCTCGAGGAGGTCATCGATGGTATGAATATGGGAGTTAATAGGAAATATGGACAAAATGGGTTTATATGGGAAACCCATGGTAGCAAGATGACGACTGTAAACAAATTGAACAGGGGGGTGACAGCAAGCAAGAGAGTCAACGAAGCTCGACATGGAACCCAAGATGAGGAACTTTGGAAAATCTTAGGTAGAATGACATGCAAAGGATAGGTAACAAGAGTTATATAGAAATGAAATATATAAGTTTTGCAATGACTTATTTGTTACCTCATAAATTCACACCGGACCCAAAATCCCTCATGATTATTTATGAGACCCTTTAAATTTCCCTAAGACTTAAATGACTGACAACTAGAATCAAGGGGTAACTAAAAATATTATAAAAATACGAGAAAATCGGATCATGAGTAGTTATGAAAAGACATGACTTAATGATTGAAAAGACAAGTATTGATGATAAATGACAAAATAGGACGTGACAAAACCTCCCCCAACGACAATTGCTTGTGGTGAGTGAAAACTAAAAGGGTGTAATTGACATGATAACTAAAAGAACCTAACTACATCGAAAATTAATGCAAGTAACAAAAGAAACATACTCTAACTAATAATAATGACGCAAATTCCATAATACTTAACTCATACTCCCTTTTCAGAGAGTGCTTAAAATAAATAAATTTATGAGCCAAAGTAGGCCTTTACATGAGCGCCATTCACCCAACTAGGTAAAATGATGTCATCCAACTAAGCAAGTTTGACATCTCCTGAGTCTCAAATCTCCACAACATAAAGTGGACCAAGCTAATGCATTTGGAGCTAACTAGGACGCTTAAGATATTTTCTATCATAAAGTAACACGATCTCCAATAGACAATGACTTCTTCTTAATATGTTGATCATGCCAATCCTTTTGTCTCTCATTCTTGACAATCTGATGGAAATATGTGAGGAAGCATAGCTCATCCATTTTCCACAACTCTTGCAACTGCTTTGGGATAGATTCATCATCCAACATTTTAGTAGCATGAGTAATAAAGAGGTTAGTGACTATGATTTTTCTAGAACTAGTGTTTCCCTTCTTATACCAACTGAAAAGGTGTAAACTTATGAAGCCACTTAGCTATAGTATGATAAGGCCATAACATCACTAGAATCCTTTCATACCAATCATATATATTCACTGAACATATTTTAGTAAGACCTTTCTCCAAGATCTTATTAAAGGCTAGTGGATGAGAAGGGCTACTCTTGTGATGTTGTATCATGAAGTTCTACAACAATGTCTTAATCTCATTAATGAAGTGAGAACTTTGATCACGAGTGAGGCTTCTCAGACAACCAAATTCACTGACTATGTTTTAAAAAATGAATCGCACAACTATATCAGCAGTACAATATTTAACAAGGGCTTCTTATGCCCACTATGTCAGATAATATGTTGCGGTAATAATATATTGAGCATGATAATGACGAGAAGGTGGGTTGATAGGCCAAATAAAATCAACTGCCTACCTTTTGAATGCCTCAAGTGCTTGAACTAGGTGCAGAGGTATCTCATCTCGTTGAGATGGTCGACCAATGCATTGGAAAACATCACAACATTTGGCATATTATTTAACATCCTTGAATAAAGTTGAACACCATAAACCAACTTGAAAATCTTTTCGAGCAATAGATTTCCCTCCAAAATGGCCTCCTACAACACTTGCATGACATTCCCATAGAACATTGTCCCTCTCATGATCCATTACACATCTCTACAAAATATGATCAAGTCCCATTTTATATAATTGTCTTGCAATTAACTGATATTTGGCAGCACAAACAACCATATGCCACTTTTGAGTGGATGCATATTCATCTGGGTACTGACTTGTTGTGAGGAATAATGCAATATCCTGTAAGTAATTCGGGAACACTTCAATGCAAAATAAGTGTGCATCAGTTGGCTGGTCATCAACTGAACCTCTTGATTCTCCTAATTCAAGGCGAGATAGATGATCTGGACCCACATTTGATCTTCTTGACTTAACAATGAATTCAAAGGTAAATTCATGAAATAGAAGAATCCAATGACATATTCCCCCTTCAAGCACATGTTTATTAACCAATTATTTCAAATCCAAATGATTTGTAAAAAAATTAAATGGATCTCCTAGTAGATAGTGTCAGGAATTATGGAGTGTGTAGACCATATCAATATATTCTTTATCTATAGTTGTATAATTATTTTCTATAGTAGAGAGTTTTCTACTAGCGAAATATATGGGATGATCCAATTTTCCCTCTCTTGGTTGCATCAAAATACCCTAACACAATCCCAGATGCATCTATATGAACATGGAATTCTTTATTCCAATCAGGATAGACCAAAATGGGTGCACATGCAAGATTTTCTTTAAGAGTGTCAAATGAAAAATCACATTCAGTAGACCAAACAAGCTACCCAATTTTTTTTAAAAGCTTCTCTACTGGTGCAATGATTAAAGCATAATTTTGGATGAACATGCAATAATATTTGGTGTGTCCTAGAGTCATTCACAACTACTTCATAGTAGTTGGTAGTGGCATATCCAAGATTACCGTAACTTTGGTAGGGTCCACACATACTCCTTCCTTGCATGCTATGTGACCCAATAAAGTTCCAAAGGGGACAGAAAAAATATTTTTCTTCAAATTTAGAGATATTTGTAGTTGTTGGCATCTATCAAATATAACTCCTAGAAATATAGAATGTTTCTTTAGCAGATTGTAAACTATCTAGTCATCCATGTAAACCTCAATAAACATGTGAATGTATTCTTGAAAGGAAGGCATCACACTCTGTGATAAGACAACAAGAGCATTCTTTAATCCAAATGGCATAACAATGTAGGCATAAGAACCACATTTAATGGTGAACATAGTTTTTTGTTTTCCGTCTTCTTTAATCCCGACTTGGTGATAACTAGAAAATCCATCAATGAAATAATAAGCCTCATTGCATGCAACATTATCCAAGACTTCATCACTGAAAGGAGTGGGAATGTACAATGTTCACAAGAATTGTTAAGGCTCCTGTAGTTGACACATGCCCAAATTTCCTGGGAATCTTTCTTATCTTGGATGACAATTGGACTTATGCCTTCAACCTCATCGACTGGGAATATAAGTCTAGCCGTCAACATCTTATCAATATCCTTCTTCACCTTTTCTTTAACCATTGGATTTAACTTGTAAGGTTGATTGTTGATTGGTTTTGCAGCCATTTTCAAAGCTATCTTCATCTCCCTAAGATCTCATTTAATTACTTTTAATTCAGAAATAGAAGAAGGAAATAAATCTTCATATTCCTTGAGAAAATCAAAACTCTTTGGTAGTCTGGTTATCCCAATAGTCACTAATGGAAGTGAGTTTGGGTTTCTCTCTAGTCCCAATATTTGACTTTTTCAACTTGAGTGGCTACAAATGCGATGCATCAGTAACATGGTCTTCTTTTCTCCCTCTCTCCCCTTTAGATTCTTTGAAAGATTAGTGCCTTAATTCTTATAAAGCATCATCAGGTTCTCTATTATTTTTTCCATAGGTTACAACTTCATGAAACCCCAAATCAAATTGATGTGCAAATTATCCATATCTACTGCATTCTTTTAGAGTGTTTCCAAGTTGAAATAACACCCTTTTAATAACTTTCAGAGTTTCATCTATCTTTTCATCAATGTCATGAAATGAAAAATCCTAGTAGAACTGATCAGTCATCATATTCCAATCTATTGTTTGTCTTTTCAATTCCTCCTTCAAATGCTAGTCACATGGAATAATATCCAAATTATGAATAAAATAATGAGTCCACATCACAACTGGTACACCATCCTTCTAGGTGGAACAAAAATTTTGTACATGCTTTTGTGGGCTGGTATGTCCATCATAGATAGGAATCTTGCTAAAGGTTTTTTTTGAAGTCAACAATCGATGTATCTTAGCAGTTTTAATAGTACCCTAGTCATGAAGCTGGTCATAATGGGCTACCCACCATCTTGCAGGGGTTGCCTTCAAAGCAATATTCATCAAAGAGATCTTTTTAACTTCTATTCGAAAATCAACTTCTTGAATAAAATTTACAACAGATTCAGTGACATTGAAAATAGGATAATTGCGTACCTTAGTATCGATTCAGTGAAGAGAACTAAAAATTGCACAATGTCGTGAGTGAAGCTCATGATCTCCCTGATGCCAATCATCCATCGTGACATCAGACCCCACTTCTGTACTTTGGACACTTCTCGAGCTGATGGTTCTAGTAGATGTAGGGTTGATATAATCCTCTATTTTCCTGACAGTAAGTTGACACAATTGTTCTAACAAATTGGGTTCTTCAACATCATCTATAGGTTTGGTAAACCTTGGGTCTTGATATGGATCCAGTGATTGTATGACCCAAACTTCGTCCACCTCAAAGGCCATAGTTTCACGTTTTGGTTCAATAACTGCATAATTTTTAAATGCCCAGTCAATTCTCAATAAATATGGATATGGATCCTTGTCACCCATAATATCAATTACTTCAAAATATGCATAAGTCTTAACACCAGTGAAATCAATCTCAACATCTTCCAATCTCCCAATGGGTAGAATGAAATATTGGTTTTCCATGCATAATTGAATGGGTGAAAAGACCAATCTGGGTTTCCCAAGTGCCTCCCAGATTTTTCTTAGAAAAATATTAAGATATGTGCAGAGATCTAGCATGGTGCCCTTGATCTTGTATCCAATAATCTAAGCATCAATGCAAAATTCGCTTCTTGTTCTCTTCTTATTTCTCCGAAACCACCTAGACTTCCTTTGAAGAATATTAGCAGAAATACTCTCTTTTGAGTATGGATTGTCCTTCACAACAACTTTTAATTTTTTCCACCACTGACAAATAAGTTTCTCATCATTCATAATTTGCAAAATAATTTAAACTATGTGAAAAAATTGGTTGGGATATCTCTTGTGAAGGTCTGGGACTTTTAGTCTGTACTTGTTCTTGATTTTGAATTCAACGCCCTTAAGAAAAAACTAATTGCCAATATAATTCAAATTTGTCTCTATAATATTTTTATTTTTTTAATTTATTTATTTATTTATTTATTTATTTATTATTTTATTTTATTTATTTATTTTATTTTTATTTTATTTTATTTTTATTTTTTTATTTTTTATTTTTTATTATTTTATTTTATTTTTTATTTTTTATTATATTTTTATTTTTTTTTTTATTTTTATTATTTTTATTTTTATTTTTATTTATTTATTTATTTATTTATTATTATTTTTTTTTGAATAAGTGCTAAATCTATTAAAAAAAGAGATAAAAATATTTACAGTGAGGTTTTAGCCTCATAGGGCCAATTTCCCAGCCCTCAGCAAAAAAACCTTTGAACAGAGAGAAACAGCTGAACCTGTGAGAGTGGAGCTTTCTCAGGTCAGCATAGAAAGTGGAACCATTACAAAAAAACTCCTTGTTGGCTAGAAACGCCAAGCAGAGGAAGCCGACCTCAAATTTTTTTCGTCCAGGCACTAGGGCGGGTAATTACAGTGAGAGTCATTCCAAAAAAACTTATATGCGCTGAGGATGACCCCAGCAATACAATAAGTAGAACAGGTGAAGAGAAAGAAACCAGCATGCGAAAAGAGAGAAGAGCCAAAAAACGAGAGCAATGGCGACTACCCAGCCAGAAGAGGAGATTACTCGCCCGAAGTCTGAGGGTCGGAGCCCTTTGCTGCTTGAATTTCCAGAGCTGCGACCCAAGAAGCCTCGTCGTCGCCAACAGCGCCACCCTCAGACTGATTGATCAGGTGAAGAATGCCGAAGTCATGCTGAACAGGGCCACAAGCAACGACTTCGTCTTCTTCCACTGTCGGAGTGCGGTTGCAGTTGACCCCTGCATCCATAGGTGAATCTTCATGCATATGCATTGTTGTAAAATTCGGGTTGTCCCCAGCACCTTGAGAAAGGCTTTCCTTAGGAGAAGGGGTGGAGGAGGAGCTGATGGGATCGACAGGCAATTCCGCCTCTTCCGAGACCATAATAGTGGTGGTGAAGGTGATGATGGGTTGGTTGAGATGGCTACGAAATGTAAAACGAGAATTCTGGAATGAAGAATTGGGAACAGGCCTGGCGGGGTTGGGGGGAGGCGAAGACGGGGAGGCAGATGAAATGGGGATTATGAGCAGAGAGGGAGACTGACGGGCGCGTCCTCTGGGAGCTAAGGAGCTTCCCCTGCGTGGCACCCCTCGGCTTCGAGGCATTGCTGCGCCTAAGTTCCTGCTGCAAACACTTCGCGGGATGACAATGTGGGACGAGGGAGAGACAGACTCAGTGGGCTCGGCCTCTAGCGGAGAAAACCGGAGATCAAGATGACTGAGAGAATGCTGCAGGGAATGTCGGAAATGTGGCTGAGGAAGGGCCATTATAATGCTATAGGGCTTCAGGGTCGAACTGCGATGGGGCGTTAATGCTCCTGCAAGCTGCTGAGCAGAATGAATGCCGGAATAGACCTCCACCCTATCTCCCATCAAACTGCAATTAATCTCCCACATCAGTAGAAGGGCTATTAAACGCTCACAGGTGGCCATCCAGGTGCCGTTCAGGCGGCCTTGTGCTGGGCACGCGTGGAGGGTGAGGTGCCTATACCAAGAGATCACCCGCATCCAGGGATAATATTCTTTATGTTGATTGGGATCATAAGAAATTTTTGGTGAGGCTGACCTTATGGGAGTTGTTTGCTTAGAGGTTCCAATATCAACTCCATTTAGTTTTCCTCCTTTGGTCACAATGTTAATATTATATGCACAACAAATTTTGGCTCTCATGGCTCATCATTGATCAATTTGGCTCCCTTCATCCAATTGTGCTCTTCCCATCTGGAAATAAGCTCTAGATAATCTTCTATAGCATGCGTATTCACCCAATAATGTGAACACCAAGGTATTATCGACATTGGGCATTCCCTTGCAACATGACCTTCTTGATCACAAATATAGTATCTGATGGCACCTCTTCCTCCTATTCTCCCTCCCTTAGAGGCTCCTCCAGGAGATTCATTAAGATGTATGATCTAGGCAATCAACCAATGCATCTAAGGACCAACATTGATCGATATGATGTGTGGGAGATCCACAAAATTCACAAAATAGATTGTTGGGAAAATTGGTATACTTTTGTAAAATAGGACATGGACGAGGTGAATGAACAAAGGATCTATGAATTTCATAGAAATCATTTATGGAAATAACTTGCTATGGAGGGAATGTCTAGTACTAATTTAGACCTAGGAATGGAATTGTTGAGGAAATTTGCACGACTCCTAGATTGTGTGGTGGTGGAGGAGGAGGTCCCATATGTAGATTAGATAATCCTTCACCCCTGAGTTGTGGGAATTCCCTGACATGATTCCCTTTAACTTGGAAATGTGTGCCCCAAACCTGAGGTTGCATGGGTTGCGTATGAGAAAGATCCTTTAACCTCTCTATAAGAGTGGAAATTTGATTCTAAATTTCTATGATAGCAAGATCAGCAGAAGAAGCACCCAATTTATAATCCTAAGGATACCCTGCCATTGCTTCAATCTGAATTACCTATTCCAAAGAATCATGTAGTGTTTCAATCTTTTGTTGCGATAGCGGAATCCTAGTCATTGGTAGCAGAGCCTTAGTAAAGAAATCCTTCTGATGATGAGGATCAATAACATATGGAAATTTATTAATAGCATATTTGAATCTCTATATGCATTTCCAAGAAAATTCTCTTCCCTCTAGCGAATATCCAACAATTCGGCCAAGCCTCATTGATTAAATTGAGGTAACTTATATTCTTAAACAAATTCTATTTTAATAACATCCATAGTGGCATTGGGATTTTCCTCAATCCAATTAATAAACCATCAAAACGATCTATCTTATAGAGTAGTTTGGAACTCAATAAGCTTAGTAGAATTAGGAGTCCATCGAGCCCTCCTAACAACTTCATACAGATACCAATGTTATTCAACATCTTCACCACCTTGTCCTGAAAATTATGGATATCTAGTCAGTGATCCAACCATATTTCCATCCATGATGGTGTGCCCAAGTTGAACAGTTATAAATCCCTTAAAACTTGAATGAGAATGATTAATTGAACTTGACTGAACACTACTATTGGAAATTCTTCCTCCACTAGAAATATCAACACTATATTTAGAATACACTTACTGAAACTTTATAGTCTTAATTAACTTAGAAAATAAGTGATCAAAATTTTGATACAGTACAAGGGGAAGGTTATGGAGAGGAGGATTTGTATCAGTATGTTGCGGGCTGTCACAAATGGGGATTGAATCATCTTCGAAGAAGATTTGGATCATCACAAAGTGCATGCCATCATCGACTAGGGTATTCACCCCAAACATCATAATCAACTATACAAATTGATGAGGTATGTGAAATCCTCTTGAATCAGAGTGGGGTTAACTAGTCCCAACCACACTTCCCATAAAACTATTGTTGGTGCCTCTCATTTTTCTAGAAGAATACTCATCATACTCTTATTTTCTTCGCAACCCAGGACTATCCATATTATGCTTCCACGACATGAAACTTACCACTACTTCTCCTATATTTTGTAACTCTCTTCTTTGACACCTTATTTCCTACAACTTCCTTTCTCGCCACTTGTTAGTTATTCTTTCCTTTTACAGTGCTCTGAAAGCCTATGCCTAACACAACTCTTCTTGGTCTGTCGCAACAAACCCTCATTTTCCTCAACTAGACAACTTTCCTCCCCCTAGATCCAACCCCCAAAACTAATGGTTTTAAGTGACCTTTTTACCTTCTTGGCATGGAAAAATATTTTGTTCAACCATCAAAACCTTGATCCACAGGGGAATCTCTTTCAATAATATTCCCCGCAACTTAAAATTGAAAATTGTTTGCGCTCTAGAAAATAACTGATGATCTTCGGCTGAAAACTCAATAATATAGCCTTCTAATGTCACATTTACTTAAAAATCAATAACCCTTGTTAGATCTATCTCTAATTAGTGGATTTTAGCTAAATCACATGTCGACCAGTCTCTACAAATCCCAAGATGACTTCCAACTCATGCGTTTACTCACAACCATCTAAACCAAACTTGTCACTTCTTAGGGAACTCACACCAAAAGATTTCATATTGGTCACAAGCTGGTTCAACATATAGAATTTATGTTGTAACCCAATCCAAGTTATTTTTCCTTCGTTGAGCTTGTTGCAAAATAAAATGATCAACTTTTTCATGCCACCAATTCTGAATACCTCTGCCAAAAAATTCTAGATATGATGATCTAGATCCCTTTTAAAGCTTAGGGTCCTGGTAATGGAACCATTTGTTGGAAAAAAATTTAAATAGGTGAAGACCTAGGGTTCAGCTTGAGTTTCCAACAAAGGTGGTTGTTTTGGTCTAGCTTTTCGCTGAAATTTTCACTCCCTTTTGCAAAGGAGTGTCTCACTTGAGGTGAGCTAGAACCATTAGAATAAGTAAGGGACCTAAATCAGTATCAAATCATCATTTGTGCCATTAACCCTTTCATTATCTAGAAAACTATATTACAAGTGATACATGCATTCATCAAAGAATAAACAAAGACATCATTCATATAAAGGAAATAAGAAATTTTAAAGGGGGCTACACATTCATTGGATAGAACAACACAAGATTTCCTAGGACTTCTTTTATATTAATATTTCCTAGTCATTACATTGTAGATCAATATACTTGTAGATACACTCAATTCGGATCATACGCCAAAGTTAATAGTACATGGACTAAAGCTTCTGTGTAGATGCATAGTCCTATGAGCAACTACTAGTAGCAGTGAAAAACTACACTACTCAAACGTTTTATATATGGAAAAAGGTTGCTTGATTTATCTCTCTATGTCTTCTTTTATAGGCTCGGTTGCTTGATCTGGTCCTTGTGGAGGTTGCTTGATCCTGCCTTTGATTTGGTCCTCTTTTACAAAATCTTGGTGCCTTTTCCCTCTTTCCTGTTGATTCTTTCAAAATTAAACCCTATTTCTTGTTTCCGTGGGCATGCTTCCCTCTTTTTTAGCTGCACAGGTCCCAATATTTAATTCTCTATCGCATTCAAATTTATGGTGACCTGGTTTCAATGGATCTATCCATTTATCCTTCACAACTGTTGCTTGACATATTTTTCCAAAAAAACAAAGGACCCAACAAGAATCTTGGTCTTTAGCCATTCCAAAGCATGCCAAGCTTCTTCTTCCAATCATCAAGTAACCACATGGAAGACTTACCGGGCATATTCTTGTAATAAACTCTTTCTTCAATATTTTTGTAGATATGAACTCTACCTTCTAGAGAAGAGTTACTTAAGAACATACATGCATTTGATTCCATACAACCATATTGTCATCCTTTCTTTGAATGAGCTTGTGTCCATCTTATTGAAGATAAGCTTTCCTTCCTTAAGAGTAGAAAGACTCAAATTATTCCTTTCAAACTGTCATTCGACCATTTGTATGCTTTCATCCTTCAAACTATTGATTCCATACGAGATGGAACTAGTCATGTCATAATTCGTCTTCCAAGAACCTTCCTAAATGATGGTTCTTATTAGAGGATCTTGATGATCCTTCTTTGCAAGATGAATACCTCTAACATTATGTTAAAAAATTCTTGGATGAACTATAATATGCAATATGGTCCTAATATTCTCATTGTTGTAAGCTATATGACTTCTTCCAAAACAACTTGATCATGTAGACTATAATTCCTCTATTATCGTACGCTTCTTACGATGATGCCATGTTTTACAAAAACCAAGAATCTTCTAGAGAATGCAATGGTGGATGCTATTCTACTTTCTTCTTTCTAATAAAAGAAAGACAAATTACAAATGAACTTGATAGAGATGAAGCTCCTTTAATAGTAAAGATCCTTAGGATATTCTCCTTTTGGATTCTTCTTAGGTTCTCCCTTTTCTTCAACTATGTGAGCTCCACCCTTTCCTTCCTTTTATTATTTTTCATGTTTGTAAAATACCTCTTGTTGGAGAGGTAAATCCCCTCTATGGATAGAGGTGATCCCTACTAGCCCAGAATGGGTCTAGCAACAATCAATCAATGCTACTCTGCAAGTTCCTAGTTGCAATTAAAAAGTGGGTAATGAACACCTACTTGGATTCCAACGCTATTGTTTGATGAAGAGATGCTGCTCTCACTCCTTCGCTCTGGTCGGTCATGATCCTCCACTATCCTCTTAGATGGACACCTGCACATGCAAAGAGAGAACAAACACAAGCATGAAATCTAGTAAAAGCAACTATACATCAGTCAGAAAGGATGTAATTCACATTAACCATTATAAGACAAATGAGAATGGAACCATAACAGTAGTCATCTATCTT